>QEPC01004719.1:715382-731076 GCA_003113815.1 Sphenodon punctatus
GGATTTACCGGGTTGAATCTGATAATGCCAGTACGCCCAGTACCGGCATTATCGGATACCAGATTTGCCGGTATTCCCACCCCTAGTTTCTTGTACTGTGTGTGTGCTTGTAGTGTCTACTGCTTGCCTTCGCCTTGCCCCTTTTCCTGCGTTCCACCCCTACCTCTAGCCTTGTCCTGTTACCAGCCTCTTCTTTTCCTCCAGCCTTGCTCATGGACCCCTTATGTTTGACCCTTTTTGGACTGATCTCTCTGAACCTGGCCATTGCCTTGACCATGTACTTGTGCTTCTGGGCGGCCCCTGTTGCTCTGGTTACCTGTTCCTAATTCCATTACCTGTCTGGATTTGATTCTATCTGCTTCTTTGCCTGGACCTGATCTCACCCCTGGATCTGTCTGGCACTGAGCCTGACTGCACTTAGGGCCCGATACTGCTGGGTCTTTACGTGTCATTATCATGTGATCCCTTGCTCTGAGCACAGCTTGGATATACAGATTTGGGTATCAATGCCAGAGGTCACAATATCTGTAGAGAGACGTTTCGAAGAAGGAAAAATACATTTGTACAAAAGAAGGTGATCAGTGCATTGAACAGTAGTATTGCCACTAGGCTCAGGCCTCTAAAATCATCTTGCCAGAAAAACTGCTTGTTAAGTAGAAATAAAACAGTCACTAATATAGTTCTGATTAGAGATGACATCAGCACAATTAATTTGATGACACCAGCATACCTCAAGTGCCATATTTTTAAAGCTCCAAGAAAGCTACTCAAAGTCAGTGTAGCTTAGTGACTAAGCTGTTGGACTTTAAATTAGCCACCTAGTGAGCTCAAGTGAGCCTATCTCTAGTCACTAGGTCTTAGCCTCCGTTCCACATCTGTAAAATGTGAATAATAATAATAATAATAATCTAAATGGGTTTGTGTGAGGGTGTACTAGGTAAGGATTTAAATCACTTTGGACACTGGAAATATTATATCAATAATAATAACAAAATATATATGTGCAGGACCACATGGATCTATATGGTAATTAAAATATATATGTGCAGGACCACATGGATCAATGTGGTAATTTGGATTGTCTTCTGGGTCATGGTTGTGTGGAGCATGGACTCAGGGAGTAATAGGTTACATGCATCATCAAGGGTGACTTTTCAGTTCTGGTCTTAGGAAAGAACATACTGCATTTTTAATGGCATGTAATAGTTAGCATACTTATGCATTAGATAGTCCCAAGATGAACTTTGCCAAACTGAAATACCCTGTTGTGGCCCCTCTGATAGATGCTAGTATTCAAACAAATATCAGTCAATGTTCTAAACTGATATTTTTGTCTCATTTTGCAGTGACAAATTGCAATCACAAAGCAATGAATTCTACATGCCATTATATCAACCCAATACTTCAGTAACACAGATGTTAGACTGGCTTCCATAATGTCATGGGAAACCTGCAGGGCTGAAAATGTAACCCTAGTCAGTACGCGATTTTGTGAATGGAAATCCTGTCCTGCCTATATGTGACTTCCATAACTAAAGGAGCACACAGAGGCATATGGTGCTTTGCAGAACACTTTCAAAGCATTCCCTACTTTCTGCTATAGAGGGAACTGAAAATAAAATTGTATAATAGGTAATATTAGAGGTGCAAGAGAGAGACCATATTCTAGATGTTCTACTTCTCTCAGGAGTGAGTGGTTGCTGTGCTGGTCCCAAACATAAGAGATGGAGACAAAGTTTTATTGGACCAACTGTAGTTGGTGAGATTATGCAACCTTTCAGATCATACAAGGCCCTTCCACATGTCTTAAGAAGGGTTCTCTGTGGCCCCAAAGCTTGAATAATCTCACCAGCTACAGTTCAATAAAAGTTCAATAAAAGATATCACCTGAAGTAATTTTTTTCATCTCTACTTGTTATCACGTATCCCTTTTCTTTTACCCCCAAGACTAATGCCAACCAGCCTTCTGAGACTTGACAGCTGGACTTAGATGTCATGTTGTTTAATTTCCCATTGGAGACAAAAGGAACGGAATTAATCTGAAACAAATATAAACTTCTGCTTGTGTTGTTGTTTTTTCCTTACAAATTCAGACCCAAGAAAGGAAAACAACACCTGAGCTACAGAGCCTGCTTACATCTTTTTGTCCCATCATATGAGAAACTGGACTTTCTCTGAGTGCTGGGTACACTCCTCTCGCACATGGTCAATATAGGGAGTCTATTAAGGGGCCATCTCTAATATTGGAGTCTTCGAAAAAGCCCTCTGATAGCACTGTCTAACAAGGAATTGGAAAAAGTGATTCTACAGCCAAATGTACCACTTGTTTGTCTCTGGCTTTTCCTGTAAAGGAACTTCCATTTCATAACATCCTCCGAAGCTTGATTGAAACAACATACACATAGTGATCTGGTTTCATGGATTCTTTCCCTGGGAAGGAGTCAGTCATAGTCAACCATGAAAAACTCTATTATGTGGATTCCAACGTGGAAAATCTTTATCCTATGGTACTCCTGTGACAACATCAGGAAATTCTCAATGCTTCTGTGATGCTGCTTTGCTAAATGAATGGATGACCTTAGAAAATATTGGATGGATGGCACAAAGAAGAAATGATTACTAACTAAAGCACAAAACTGAAATCCCCAAACCAGTTACTCTAAGGGTATTTTCAGACATTACGTGATCACGGTCAACCACAGTGAATCCCCACATGGTGATCGTGATCATGGAACGTCTGTTGGGGGGAACAGAAGTTCCCCCCCAGATGTTCACCCCTGTGAATCACGGGGGGGAATCACATTCACCACGCGAACAGCGGTCCCGGCGGGACCGGTGCCATTTGCCTGGTGAATGTGATTTCCCCACTGTGATGAAGGGGACTGTAACGTCTGTCTCCAGACCATGGCCTGGAATCCGCGGTGGGATTCTGGGCCATGGTCAATGCGGGTGGGCGCTGCGCCCATCTCCTGGAGGGCGGGTGGCCGGGGCAGCATGGGGGGAGGGGCTGTGTGACCGCATGTTGCGCTGCGCAGCCCCTCCCCCCCTGGATTCCCCACCGGGATCAGCCACCACGTCTATTGGCCCATTATGCGGTGGCCCTGGCGGGGAATCAAAGTGGTGATTCTGGGCCAATTGGCCCAGTCACATCTGAAAATACCCTAAGTAGTCCCCTAACCTCAATGAACTATACTAGACTGNCTCACCTGAACTCACCCAAACGCAATCTGAACTGACCGAACTGTTCGGTCATTTCGACGTTCAGAATTGAGTTCGGTTCAGCCAGTTCATGTTTGGAAGTTCGGTTTGGTTCGGTCGTCCGAACAGGCCGAGTTCGAGCTGAACTCCGAACTTCCGAACCGCGTTCGCCCATCCCTACACTTCATCCATAGCAAGAGAGTAATGAGGTGCTGTTGGTGGGAGAGGTTGGGGTTGAAGTGGAATTTGGCAATAATCCATCATTACCCTGACCATAGTGGATGGGAGTATGTTTTAAATTATCTATAGGCACAATTTTTGAATTACCTGGTGATGTCTGAATTTCTACTGCTCAGGAACCCAAAACTTTGAGGCTAGGTACAGGCTTTTTCTAGCAAGGCCTTAAGGAAGGATCTCTTAAGACAGTCTTTTCCTGCACCAGCTTGCTTTTCTGTGGAATCCAAACTCAAGGAACAGAATTAATATCAGTGTTAGGCTGGGGAGAAGCCAGTTCTTCTCTTAATTCATCTATCAGTGCCAACTTCTCTTGTCGAGAAATAGAAGGAAGTGAGGCCAGCTGTTCTAAAGGAGTGTTCATGTCCTTTGCATATAACAATTTATAAGGAGTTAGGTGACAGTCACTGCTAGGGAGGTTATTAAGTCCAAGTTGCACCAGAGGAAGCAGAGAATACCACTGCCAGGGTTGCCCTACCAATAGCTTTGTTAAAGCTCATTTTATCTCTCCATTCTTCCTTTCCACAACCGCAGAAATTTGGGGTGGTAAGGTGTGCTATATTCCAACACTATCCCAAAACTCTTTGCAAAATCTAACATTTGGTGAGAGGTGAAAGCACCTCCCTTGTCAGAGTGCAGGATAAGTAGACGCCCAAGAGGAATGAAGGTGAGAATTTTAACAGTGGTAGAGGCAGATTGATCTTGCGTGGGGTAAATCCATACCAATCCAGTACAAGCATCAACAAACAGTGTTTATTCCCATGGGAAGGTGGTAAAGGACCAATATAATCCATATACACCTTATTAAAAGGAAGCAGAGGCTTAGGATTTTTTAAGTAAGGTGGTCTGGTAACTGGACCAGGATTTGTTCTTAAACAAGGTTCACACTGGGCCACATGCCGTTGGACTTGTTTGCATAGTCCAGGCCACCAATAGGAATGCTTTAAAGATTCAACTGTGGCATTAACACCTGGGCTAACATGCCCAAGACCACTATGAGCCTCTTTTATTAAGTTCGGTTTTGTGTCAACAGGGGGTATTACACTTTTTTCCCCGTTAGTGAATGTTACAACACACTTCCCTTCTTGTAGGGCATAATCATAGGCAGAAGGATAACCCTTAGAGTTAACAGAATCTGGGTTGATACATTGAGCCAATTCTCCATCTAAGCATTTTTTAACTTGTGACCGGGTAAGTACACAGACTGAGGAAGTTTTCATTGCTTCCTTTGCCAGTAAGTCTACAAGGGTGTTCCCGTCAACATGAGATCCATATTTGGAATGACCTGGCACGTGCATTAAAGTAATAAATGACTTTTCATCCAAAAGTGTTGCTAATTTTTGCCATCTATGGGCATGTTTCAAAGGTTTTCNGTGAATCACGGGGGGGAATCACATTCACCACGCGAACAGCGGTCCCGGCGGGACCGGTGCCATTTGCCTGGTGAATGTGATTTCCCCACTGTGATGAAGGGGACTGTAACGTCTGTCTCCAGACCATGGCCTGGAATCCGCGGTGGGATTCTGGGCCATGGTCAATGCGGGTGGGCGCTGCGCCCATCTCCTGGAGGGATGGGGGGAGGGGCTGTGTGACCGCATGTTGCGCTGCGCAGCCCCTCCCCCCCTGGATTCCCCACCGGGATCAGCCACCACGTCTATTGGCCCATTATGCGGTGGCCCTGGCGGGGAATCAAAGTGGTGATTCTGGGCCAATTGGCCCAGTCACATCTGAAAATACCCTAAGTAGTCCCCTAACCTCAATGAACTATACTAGACTGTGATTTGAGGCCTGCAGCCATAGTAATAAAAAATGCTTTTAAAAGCCTTACATCTGGGAACATTTCACCTGCTTTCATCCACAATATGATGGATGGGGTGGGGATGGGGTTTCCCACATATTGTATTTTTACATTGTTTTAAAAATTTTGTATTGTTTTTATTGAATGCTGTTCACCGCCCCAGGCTCCCCGGAGGGCAGGAGGGGCAGAATTTAAATTTTAAATAAAAAAATAAACAAATAAAAAAATAAAAAATAATATCTTTAATTGTTCATGTATAGAAACATGTGCATTCAAACTGGAGACCTGCATGCATAAAATGGAGACCTTTGTAAAGTTTCCTCCTGGAGATCCTCAGCACATTTCAACTTAGAAAATGTTTGGCATTAAAACTACTCCAGTGCAGTTTTACAAGCCAGCTCCTGAGACTGGAAGATATTGGTTCTAAGCCACTAAGTTTAATTTCTAGTGTTACACTTGCTATTTGTATGGGCAACACCTGCGTGTTTATTAGTAATTTCCTACAGTTCCACAAACTCTGCATTATACTTGGGTAAGAAAAGCATGTGTTACACAACAGTAGAGCAGAGACGACACAAATATGGCAAAGTTTCCAAGCTCCATGGTGTGTCTGTTGTAATATGCTGTACGTACTAAAGTATTTCTGGGTTTGGATTTGTCTCATTGGACTGGTATCTCTTCACAGCCATGGCAGTGTTCTTTCAGGCTGTAAATATCCTGAGGAGCAGCATACTCACTGTCTGAGATAAGGAGGGTTGGGGATGAGCCAGACATTATCATAATTGTGATTGCAACCAGGGGAAAAGCTATAAAAATGCTATAAAACAATAGTGGGTGCACGAGCACAGCAGGATCTGTAGCTCAGGTGTTGTTTTCCTTTCTTGGACCTGAATTTGTAAGGAAAAAACAACAACACAAGCAGAAGTTTATATTTCCTTCAGTTTAATTCCCTTCCTTTTGTCTCCAATGGGAAATTAAACACCATGACATCTAAGTCCAGCTCTCAAGTCTGGCCTGCCCCTATTCTGTCACAACTGGACAATCTTCTTTTCCATTATGCTACGATCCCATGATAATCTGGCTTCTGGGAAGGGGATAGGGACATAGAACAATTCCATATTGTTCATCTGACAGTTTCTGACAAATAGTCTCATCTTGGACAAAGGTTTTGGGAAATCTCCAAATCCTCAGGTTCAGAAGAATGGAGGTTCCGGCCACACAGAATGACAACCCTGCTGTGGCACAAGCCAGCCTCTTACTTAAACTTACATGACTATTTTACAAGCTATACTGCTACTAGTTCCAATACCTATGTCATTCTCCTCTGATGGAGTATGTGAGAGCAGATGTTAGTATGGCTAGGAGCAGCATTAAATATTATTTGAGAGCTTTCCCTTCTATAGAAACTTCAATTTAAAAGTATCTTATAAAAGTACGAATCTTCACAATTCCATTGTGAAAAGCATAAATAATAACAGGCCTGTTTTAGAAATGGGGAAACTGAGGCACAAGCTGAGTGGCTCATCCTAGATCATTCAGGAAATCTGTGGCAAAGTTCAATATAGAATCAAGATCTCCCGACTAAGTCCTATGTTTTATCTACAAGATTACTCTTTCCTTCATTTATGCTTTTCACAGCAAAGAAAATAAGAGACCTCAAACAATGGGTTTTAGTTTAGCTGGGATGATTTGCCTATCCCAATATACATGAACACAGGTAGGACTAAAGGCTACCTTGTCAAATGGATCAGCTTAGATGCTAATGTATGCATTGCTGTGTAATTTAGTGTACTGGTCTAGATGTGGTGGGTGGAATGGAAAAGATCACTATTGGGTCTTTTAGTATAAAATTTTCATTTGGGATGTTTTTTATTTCAGAATATAGGACAACGGCTTGCAGGAGTAATTGTAAATAGCTGATTTGGTCATCTGCTGATCACAGTATCCTTGCCAAAACATCCTGAACCATTTAAGTACATTTATGAAGGAGAAACCTCACTGGATATTAAAGCACTAACACCACAGATTTAATTCTCTTGGGCTTTGCCTTTTAGATTTAGATTTAACTTTGCTTAGATTTAGAACATGAAGATAAAGAGGATTGTAGCAGGGAGCAGTCCTGCAGCTGCTGCCCCTTTAAAAGGGGGCTGAGGACTCCAGCCCGTGGGCTGTGCGCATGTGCCTGGACCTGGGGGAAGCTAACCCATGCCAAGGAGCCAGTCTGTGAGAAAAGAAGGCTTGGTTGTAAGGTGCCAGAGTAGGAAGGACACTGGCCCTTTAAGGGCAGTAGTGCTGTGCTGTGGGTCATGCCCACTCTGACTACATAAGAGGTTGGAAGGCAGCACAGAAGGGAGTCTCTGCCTGGGAGCTAAAAGAGCAACATCTTCCTGGAGGAAGCCTGAAGGAGACCATTCTCACTCTATGCTCTCCAAGGTGCTGAAGGCTGGAGAACCAGAGGAACCAGGTACTGAGGAGAGGCTGTGCCCAGGAGGGAGTCTCGTGCCTGGAGAAGACTTGGCCAGAGCCTGGGGTTTTGAGATCTGGCTAGATGGACAAGGGGGGGGGGGTTGATGTTGNGGCCATGGTAGGGGGACAGATGAGATGATCCTCCTGACCACGGGGGGATCACATTGAACACGCAAATGGAGATGGTCCGGGCAGGAACTTCATTTGCATAGTCAATGTGATTCCCCCCCGTGATTCACGGGCGTGAAAATCTGGTGGGGAGCTTCCGTTCCCCCCAACAGACGTGACGCGACCACAATCACCATGTGGGAATTCCCTGTGGTTGAGTGATCTTGTAACATCTGAAAATACCCTGTGATCTCATAACATCTGAAAATACCCATTGTCCTGCTACCTGAACAGGTAATTTTACAAGAGGCACAAATCTCTGTTCTAAAAAATAAGATTCCAGTATACATTGACCTTTAGTTGTATATACATGTGGCAGACATTTAGATTGAATACAAGATTGATTAGCCCCTGTGTCTATTAAGGCAGCATAAGTCTTATTTGCTATTTCTACAGAAACCATAGGAAATTCAAGGCTGACCTGGGCTTGATTGCTCTCTGCCATCCTGTGTCACAGAGGAAGTTTCCGAACTTTTCTGTGAGAATGTTTGCTGTTGATCAGAGTCTTTAGGGGGCTGATAATTCCCTTTCTTGTTAAAACCTCGCTTGTTTCCCTTATATCCACCTCTGGAGTTAAAATCTTGCTTTGATTTGTCAAAGTCTCTATGGGGAAATTGTGATCCTTTTCTCAGTTCATATGCAGCTACACTTTCTGGATTTTCAGAATCCTGGTTTTTCTGAGCTTGGAACTGCTTTCTGTTTGAGCTTTGATTTTTCCCTCCTCTTCCTCTATAATTCTGTTGAGAATTTTGAGGAACAGATTTATTTTTAGAATTAATATTTGAGGGAGATATCTTAGATTTAGAATTATTCTGTTCAGAATTTTTCCTGTTTGGATTACCCCCTAGATAGTTTTGACCCAAGGTTTTATAAATGCTTTGGACAATTTATGGGAAGGACCTTATTTTTTCTGCTCAGTAGTCAGCAAATCCAACTTGGATTGGATCATTGCTTTTAGAACATCACCTTTACAAAAGCCTTTAAGAATTCCCCAGATTAAATCATGGTTAGGGAAAAATTTCATTCCAACCCCGTAGGCCCTTACAATGCCTTGTTCTTGGGTTACTTTATCTAGAATTCCATTTAAATCTGCTATTGCTACTTGCCCATGAGTTTTTACATATAAATTAGCAAGTACACTTTCCCAATCATTGCTTTCCTGCTCTGTTAGAGATGCAGACACTGGAACTAACGAGTTAACTAGTCTCATCTTCTGGAATGGAGTTTCCATAAGAGTGACAGTTTCCAAAGCAGACAAATGAAATTCAAGCCACACAGGAATTTGTTTAACATCTTTTGGGGTGGATCCAGTTACAGACCATACATAAGTTATGTTTAAACCAGGGATTTCAGCTGGGTGTATTCCTGGCACATTAGGTTGCCTCCCAGGAAGATCCCTTGCATATTATCTCAGATTAAAATATTCTCTTCTTAAAAGAGTATAATCTTGTTCTCATTGGGCTGGAGTTAAATTCTGCAATTCCTCAGTAGTGGCTGGAGTGTAATTAAACCCAATTCCAGAAAAATAATCAGCATTGTTCACAGAAATGGTACCATGCCTCCTTATGCTCCTAGTAATTTCAACAATTCTCACTGATATCAGGTTCAAATCTTGTCTGTTGATCTAAAAAACATTTCTATTTTAAGAAAATAGCTTCTAAAAGCTTAACATATGCTCAGTTCATTGACTCAAAGGTATCAAAGAATACATTTCTTTCTTTCCCAGTTCTTCCCTTTTCTGCCATGAGAAAAAGATCCCAACATCAGTTTAGGAACTCATTCTGTAAAGGAAAGGAGTGTCTCTCTCTCTTAAAGCAAACTTTGCCAGAAGCTGACACTGATGACATCAGCTATTAGACACACACACAGAATTCTAACTGGTTCGTTTAATTCTGAGCAAGTAAGGAGACTGAACAAAGAATTAAATTTCCTTCAAAGTTAATTGTCAGAACACAGAGAGAAGTTGAGCAAAACCTCATATTTCCATCAAAATTAATGGTTAGATTACAGAGAGAACTGACCACAGCTTCAAGGTTTCTTAACCAATTAGTTGAAGCAGCTGTGCCTGCTAGGAAAAACTAAAACTTAAAATTTTTACTTTGGGGATGGTCGTGCCTGGCATAATTGGTCATTTAGACATATGGACTGATAAGGCCCTTGGTCTGGTGTCCAACTTTAGCCATTTTTTTCTGTTTCATTGGATACGGTGAAAGGTTCACTGAGAAGTTTTTAAAAAGTTAATTGGAACACACGCTGAGGAGTCCTCAGCCTGAACCAAGGTACAAGGAATTCATATAGAGACTGATTCTAAAAATCAATGCATTGGATACAAATTAATACAGTAAAACACAAGTTCAATACATTGAAACAGAAAGTTAATATATTGAAACTCAAAATCAATACATTAGGAACACAGATGGCCAATATATATGCTTATAATAAGAAATACATGATGTGTAAAAAGGGCCTTAGCTGAAAGATGAAAATGAAAATTTAAAAAATCATCCTGGGGCATGGAGGATAGCAGCCTGAATAGTAGGAGTGTGGCAAAAGTATAAACAACTGTTAATAATAACATTTTTATTTTTAAAGCACCCTGCCTCCAGGTGTTGCTCTCAGAGCAGTTCACAAAATAAATACATAATATAAAATTCCTTTAAAACATGTCTGGTATAAAATAACTTTAAAAAGAGTACAGTAATGAGGAAGGGGGGAAAAAACACATTAAGGGGAACCAGCAGTGGATCCTTTATTAAAAAACTTACCAAGCTCAAAGCTTGCAAGAAACATACCCCTCCTTCACAAGTCACCTGGATCTTAAACACCCAGCTCTTTGAAGTTCCAGCTATTCTCGTGGATTTAAGAAGTCCTTGATCTTTGTGATTTTACAAAGCTGGATTCTGTAACATCCAGGTATCTCCCAGAACTTGTGTGTGTAAAACGTTCTCCAGGTAAATTGCTTTGCTCACAGCCAGCCCCAGGTTTGTGAGGCCATGTGTGAAGTCTTGGTGCAGGGCCTAATTTGCATAACTAGACCCCACCTAGGGATGGGTGAACGCGGTTCGGATGTTTGGAGTTCAGACCGAACTCGGTCTGTTTGGATGTCCGAACCAAACGTCCGAACTGAACTCTCAAACGACCAAACAGTTTGGTCATGAGTTCGGATGAGTTTGGGGGCAGGAAAAACGTCCTTCCAGGGCCAAAAATTAGGTTTCGGTTTCGCTATTTTTGAATGTTTGGCCAAGTTCGGCAAAACCGAACTCGACTGAACCAAACCATCAAACTCGAACTCGGGTTTCAAACAGAACGACCGAACATCCGAACTGCGTTCTGTTCGCCCATTCCTAACCCCACCTAATTATGCAAATGTTCAGATTTACATAATTTGCATACATTCATACCTGTGCACATGCCTTATCAGTCCTATCACTTACCCTTTAGCTTCCCACACCAAGCACCCTCTTACCATTTCTGTCCCACAGATCCATCCACCCTCCAGCATCCCCCACAGAGTGCCCCTTTTGCATAGCCACACCAACATGCCCCACAAAGTGCCCCCTCGCCTAGCCCCCTTTTGTCCCAGTTTCCCCCTGCTAATACAGGGAGGAAACAGCAGGAGGTGGAGGGTATTACTGGGTTTATGCAATAATTTGGAAATTGGCAGTAATGTTCAAAACAAATGAAAATAGACTAATGAAACAAATAATAACAGACTGTTGAAATGGACACTTGTTCTAACTCTTATTTTTTCGGTTTGTCTTGTTTTTGTTTTTTAATGGGGAATAACACCCAAATCAACCTGAGAAACATTCAACATTGCACATAGGAACATGGGGATAACATACCCAAGTCACCCTGTAAAACCTTTGAACATTGCACATGAACTTCAGAGGAAGCTGCAAACAGCTGTGGGGCAGGCAGGCAGCCTCCCATTGCTGAACACAGCACACATCCCCCCCCCCGATGATTGCAGGAGAGAGGGGCAGATCTGCAGGGCTGAGACCCCGGGCCTGGATACCTGCCTGCTACACCGGGGGGGGGGCATCTGGACAAGAATGGGCCCAGAGAGTAGACAACAGCCATGGGGCAGGTGGCCAGCCCCCCATTGTTGAGTACAGAGCACAGCACACACGTGCCTCCCCCCCTCATGATTGCAGGAGAGGCAGAGGAGGGCAGATCTGAGACCCCGGGCCCGGGGTACATGCCTGCTAGGTGGGGGGTGGGGGCAGCTGGACAAGAATAGGTGGCCTGGGGGAAGAGATTAAAGGGCACCCCACCCTCCAACAGCAGTAGAGGAAGCTTCCCCCTGGGGGGGCTGCTGAGATAGATACCGTGCAAAGCTCCTCCCTTCCTTCAGTCTCCCCTCGCTGGTCAGTCACTCTCTGCTTGCCACCTCATGCTGCCAGCCTCCTCGTGCTTCTGGTGCTGGCAGCCACAGCACTGCTTCGGAAGACTACTCAGGCCTTCCCCCTATGCATGCATGCAAGCACACCTCCTCTTAGACTCCACCTCCTTCCCAGTCACATGGTGTGGCTGAGGACGTGAGGCCCAGGCAGGTGCATGCATTTGCAATGTGCTGCAAAGAGTTTGTTTGTTTACAATTGGCAACCCTGCCTGCCTGGGTCCGCCAGCAGCACAAGGCCCCATGTAAACAGGTTAGTAACTTGAGCAGTTACAGGCTGGTCAGGAGGTCAGCAGGTAGGTGCTGGGAAAAAAATTCGGGGGAGGCAGGGCTGGAGATAAGATCTTATATTATTTGTGCAGTAGAAACTGGTTTCCTCCCAGTCACACAGGCATAGGGCCCCAGATGGCTGCGGGGCCACGTGTGACCGCACGTGGCACATGCCTGGAGCCGGCACTGGCTTTGCTCCTGATAGCCATGGTCATGTTGTTTCCATGGCAACCCTTCTTCTCTACAACTGAGCTCTCCAGCGCCACTACTGCAGGCTGCCTCAGGGCTGTGTGTGTGTCTCTGTGTGTGTGTATGAGAGAGAAGAATAAGAATGCATCTAGGAGCTGATTTCTGGACTTTTAAACCCAGAGGATTAAAAGACCGGCACTTTAAGGTGTGTATAAAAACAACCAATGAAACATGTACAGTTTGGAAACCAGCCCTTTTATAACGAAGAACTCGTGCAAAGAAATACAGGTGTTATCCATCAGTGCATCAAGATATTAATTAACAAACTCACAGAAAACCATCTCAAGGCTCTTACAAAAGGAAAATGTTCTAGAAATTAAAACACTCCACAAGCAATTAAAATATCAAAGTCATCATTATAAAATAGCTACCATGTAACAAAACACATTTCCAAATAAATTAATTAAATAAATTGAAATGTCTCAAAATGAGTTACAAAAAAAATCAAGAAACTACAAATAGCAAATGTAATCTAGATTATAGTTGCTATGTGTAGTTTCTTATAGTGATGTATTTTCTTGTATTGAAGTCTTTTTAATCAATTAGAATATTTTGTCTCCACCAGGAATTAGAATCATGTACTGTCCACTGTGTTATTTTTATTAATTACTTTGCAGACAAAATCACTCATATTCACCTGCTATTTTAACTGCAGAGTCAGAGTTTGTGGTTATGGAAGCACAGCCTTGTCCTGTTTTTTTGAATTAGTTTCAATCAGTATCTTCCACTGATGCAGAGGATGTGTTTCGAGTGATGTGAGCAACCAGATGTGACTTGGATCTATGCTCATTGGGGCCATTTCTGGCTGGGGTTTTCCATGCCTCTCAGAAGGGCAAGGATGCCGGACACTCTTAAAAATACAGTTGTCCAGCCCTTGCTTAAGAAACCATCTTTGGATGCTGACTCCCCAGAGAGCTATCTCTAATCTTCTTTTTAAAGGAAAAGTTGTTGAATGGGTCATTGCCTAACAGCTCCAGACTCATCTCAATGCTATGGGATTCCTGGACCCATTTCAGTTAGGCTTTCATCCTGGGTATAGCATGGAGACTGTGCTTGTAGCCTTGGTTGATGATCTGCACCTGGAGATTGACAAGGGGAATTGTACCTTGTTGATCTTTCTTAGATCTTTCTGGAGCATTTGACAGAGTCACCTAAACTTCGTGGTTCAATACATTGAGCAAGAGGTGTTGTTGACACATCTGCGAAATCTGGTGGGGGTTCACAGGACTGTCCTTGAATGATTCTGTTCATTTCTGTTGGGGAGTTCTCAACAGGTGGTGATGGGAGATTGCTCGTTGTCCCCTCATGACCTCCTCTGTGGAGTCCCGTAGAGTTCCATCTTGTCTCCCCTCTTGTTCAATGTGTATATGAGGCTGTTGGGCAAGATCATTTGGAGGTTTGGAGTGAAGCGTCAATATGCTGATGACATCCAGCTCTACCTCTCTTTTTTCATCTGACCCAGGTGCTGTAGTCTTGGTGCTTACCTCATACCTGGTGGCTGTTGGGGAGTGGATGAGGATGAGCCAATTGAAGCTGAATCTTGAAAAGACTGAAGTGATAATGGTTGGCTGGCCCTGAGACTTGAGGGGAATTGGGACAGCTGCTACTGATGTGGTCTGGTCCCCTTTGGTTACTCAGGTTCACAGCCTTGGAGTGCTTCTGGACTCCTGGCTGCACCTGGATAATCAGGTTGTGGTGGTGGCCAGGAGAAGCTTTCACCAACTTCATCTGGTGAAGAGACTGCGGCCTTTTCTTTGTCATTCAGACCTGGCCACTGTCATCCATGCTTTCATCACCTCAAAGCTAGAGGTGATGAAAGCAATGCGCTCAATGTGGGGGCTGCTTTTGATCACTGTTCAGAAACT
This sequence comes from Sphenodon punctatus, assembly GCA_003113815.1. Classification (NCBI taxonomy): domain Eukaryota; kingdom Metazoa; phylum Chordata; class Lepidosauria; order Sphenodontia; family Sphenodontidae; genus Sphenodon; species Sphenodon punctatus. Next base: position 730,033 of record QEPC01004719.1, read on the forward strand.
GTAGATGGAGCAGAATGTGGCATCCCGGCTCCTTTCGGGGATGGGTCGCTTGGAGCTCCAGAGTGTGCACTGGCTTCCTATAGCTTTCTGGTAACAATTTAAGGTGCTGGTTTTGACCTTTAAAGCCCTAAGTGACCTATGTATCAGAAAGACTGCCTTTCCTAAGATGCCCCGTCATGGCCCCTGCAGTTGGCCAGGAGCGCCCTCCTGTTGGTTCAATATGTGACTTTTGTCTGTAAGATGAGGACTGGGAGGGCGTTCTCAGTTTCTGTCCCAATGTTGTGGAACTCCCTCCCCTTGAAGGTTTGTCAGAGTCTGGGCCTGAGCAACTTTCAGAGGTGGTGTAAGACCTTTCTTTTTAGTATAGCATTTGGTGGGCAGGGATAGGGATTAGGTGGAAGGTTGCTGGGCACTTGAGGCTGGAGTGGGTAGGGATTTCTTGTTGTAATTTAATGTTTTTTAATTGTATGAATTTTTTTGGTAAACTGCTCTGAGTCTTTGGGTTAAAATGTTATAATATCATCTTTATATAAAATTGTGATGTCTGTGTGTTGGTTGGTCAGTTGGTCTGGCCCATGGCTTTTTAATTTTAAGTTGTAGAGGGTCCATTGAGGTCTTAAATGAAGGATCGTCAAACCCTTTAGTGTCTGAAGGTTACAGACCATGACTGATGGACAGGGCTGAAATTACATCCACCCAACATCATCCCATAGGTACAGGAAAGGGAAGCAGTCACTGCTATTGCAACTGCTGTACAGCTGATGCTGATGTTACAATAGGCTGTTTTGAGCACAGCCAAGTTAGAGGAGTTAGCAGTAGTGATGGCACAGTAGGGATCAATCATAGGGGGTAGGTGCAGAATTAAGTCATGAAGTTCTCAAAATCTTTACTGACTGAAGGTTACAGGCCTGATGACTGGGACAGAAGTTAAGGTCACCCGTTGTCATAACCAGGATAACTAATGTTCACCAGTAGAATGGGAAGACACACAGACATGCATCTGGGAAGACACACAGCTGTGCATCAGCAACCCCCCCCCCCCCC
>QEPC01004719.1:740866-756131 GCA_003113815.1 Sphenodon punctatus
AGGATCAATCAGTTTCAGGATTAATCATATGCCTATGACACAGAACAGATCTTAATAATCAACTCCTTCAATCAATATGTGATGAACTGAAATACACAGCTCTTCAAAAGTTTGTCTGTCAGGGGAAGGTTATGGAGAGGAATTACCCACCATTCCTTGTTTTGAATACCAAGTAACCATTTCTGAAAATATGTACAGGATGCCTAATGCAAATATATATACTGGCGAAGTCATTTACCTTTTAAAATTTATATATTTCAAATTCTTTCCTGGTAGCATGAGCCATGTGCTAGAAATACACAACTGTTATACCTTTGAATACAACTTTGTTCTTTTATTAAACTTGAAACTTTTCATAAGTGCACACCTTCCCTTCCTTAGATTCTTTAAAACTAGAAGATCTTTCACCTTCCCTTTCACATTCTGGGGAAAATTGTACTTGTTCCCTTTGTTTCTCATGGTATAAATGGAAAAAATACATTTCAGCATAATACTGACTACCACCCCCACCTAATAATAATAAATAAAACCCACAACGAAACCCATCATTGGATTTCGGAAGTGCTTGTAAAAATTAATTCATATTTTGTTTGGTAAAAAACAAACAAATCCTGCGCCCTCTCATTCTGGTTCCCAGCATTGAAATTTCTGGTCAAATTCCATATTGAAGCCTTATTATTTCAAGGCAATGAAAATATGAAAACTTTAGGAAATTTTGGTTTTATAAAAAACTATTTTTATTTCTTTTGTTTATTCAACCCTGCCCTCTGAGAAGAGCTCAGGGTGGATTATGTTACTAATAAACCCAAGTAAAATCCCCTAAACTCCCCAAACCCTATCCCTACTGGCCAAATAGGAAAGTGAAATGACTGCCTCTGTCTACAGATGGTAAAACTCGAGAGAATCTTTTCAATGGGGCTTTGTAATAGGCAGGACTGTAAGTCCCTGTAGGATGCAGCCCCTGAGGAGCAGGCTTAGCTTTGGTGAGAGGTTGTCCTTTTAAGGGGACTGTCTGCCTCTTCTGCCATTTCTGGTGGTGGTGGGTGCGGCAGCAAAATCAATATGCGGCTGCAGCGCCTGGCGCAGGGCCCAGGTCAATGGCGATGGAGTCATGGTCAGCATGGTGGTGGCAGTGGTGGTGGCGGATGAGGTAAGTGGCCCGAAAAATGGCTGGGCTTGGGGATGGGTGGAGGGGAGTGCACCCTGAGCCCGTCCCCGAACCCAGGCCCAGCTAGCATCCCCAGACCGACCCAGGGAGTGCCCCTAGGCCTGCTGGCTGCTGGTGGCAAAGCCGGCAGTTGCAGAAGAAGGCCCCACATTTCTCCCCCAACCTGGGTCCCACAATCCCTAAGGCCAGCCCTGCCAACCCACCTGATTCTGTCCACCCACCCTGCTTTCTCCAGAATTCAACAGGATAGGGAAATCACCCAAGCCCTCTCCACCCTGCAGGTCAACCCATCCTTGTCCAGGCATGACTCCCCTGTCACCAGTGAGGCAAACTCTGCCACCTCACACTCCATCTCGACCACCATTGGTGGATCCACAGGAGGAGAAGGAAGAGCCCTTGCCATTACCCCCACCCAAGCGAACATACCTGTCTTCACTGAAAAGGGGAAGATGCTGTAAGTATTAAAAAAGACATTTTACAAAAATGAGAGCACTTTAGTGTAAATTTTCATTAGTTAACTTAGTTAACTTACAGTTAAATTAAAGTTACATAAAAGTTAAACTAATGTTTTATTGCTTTATAAAGTTATATTTTTTATCAATTAATGAATTCTGTGCTTATTCTGGGAAAGGTGGGAAGTTTGGGGGAGTAGGTGGTATAGCAGTATGGTATTGTAGGGGTTTAGAAGGGAAGGGGAGGTGGGTGTACCAAAAATGTGGGGTTGGGGGTCCTCTGGCAGTTTGGGGGACACATTGTGGGCGGCTGTGTGGAGAATGGCAGTAAACCCCTTAGGGGGCACTTGCACTTTTGTGTGCATGTGTGTGTGTGGGGAGGCGGGCTAGTAGCTGGGAGCACACCTGTACCTCTGTGTTTCCTATTGCCATTCCAAGAGATGGCTAGCCTGTGAATGCTANGCTTTGGCCTGTGGCTTTGGCTGAGCCCTCCCAGGGGGTGGAGCCTCGCTCACCTGCAGGGGATGAGCCCTGCTGCAATGTGGTTTGTGTGACTGCAGGAGGTGTCTGGGATGCCTCCAGCTATGCACTGCTCTGTTCAGCTGGTCGTGGAACTGGGCACTGGTTTGCTGGAGCTAACTGTGGGGAGGGGTCTCCAAGGTGGTCCCACTGGTCTCACAGATGTTGTGGAGAGCACAGGTGGTGGTGATTAGCAGAGGAGTGGTCTCCAGATTGAAATCTATCCTGGCTACAATTCCTCTCCAACACTGCTTCAAAAGCCGTCTCCGCAACAGAGTGGGTGGTGCTGAGTTGTTTGTTCAAATACCTTTGCTCTGGGATGTGGACAATGCGGTGTAGGTTTTCATAAGGTCTTTATTTATTTATTTATATATTTATTTATTTTATAAATTTGTAACCCGCCCCTCCTGCAAGCAGCCTGGGGTGGCCTCCAACAATAAAATAGCATACATAAAAGCAATTTAAAACCATCAATAACCATACAATAACCATACCTTTAGTAGATTGGCAGGGTCCTTCAGAACAGGCTGCATGAGCACTCCCTTGGTGCAGGTTTCAGTGTTGGGTCCAAGTCACCAGTGTACATGTGGCCAAAGAAAGGGGACTAATGGAAGATGCAGAGGTCTTGGTTCATCCTGGCCAACACATCCACAAATTGGGCACAGTGGTTTACTATAGACTGGAGAACCACCGAGAAGAACTTCCTGTGGTTCAAGTAGTTGTCCTTGCTAAGGGGTGGGCAGATGATGACAATATGAATCCCATCAGTCACCCTGATACAGTTTGGGAACCCCTCATATCGAAAGCTGTACATTACTTCCATGGCATCAGTCAGTTGTACAACTTGGTCCAGCAGTACTTCCGCTATCACCATGCAAACTTCAATGAGGATGGTGCCCACTGTGGAAGTTCCAATGCCAAATTGCTGTGCAACACAGCAGCAGGAGTCTGGAATGGCAAGTTTCCAAATAGCGATGGCCATGTGTTGCTCCACCGGGGTGGGTGACCACATCACTGTGCTTCCTCTTGGCTATCTGCAGGACAAGGCAATGGGACATCCTGAAGTTGGAGAGCCACTCCTTGTCATCTCCTCATAAGAACAACATCTTTTACCAGCAGTCTGTGCTTTTTCCTTCAGCCACAGTAGCCTCTCGGTAGGTGCAGCCGTGCGGAAGGTGTTGGTGACTAAAATAGTGTCTCCTAGCAGGCGCCATCGACACACACTAGCTCCCTTTTCAGGGCTTCCATCCTCCCCAGGATGTGATCTATTGTTGTCAAGGCTATTGCCTGGCACTGAAGCAGGGGCTGCCTCCATGATGTGGTGCACCCCACTCCTCTAGCCACAGATCTTTGAGCAAGATCCCATCTGTGCCTAGAAATCTCATTGAGCCAACAAAAGCAGAATATTTGGATCTGCTGGATCACTCCCAGGTTCTGCTCAGCAGCAGTAAACAAGACCTGGAGCACAGTAACGAGCACCCTGAATTTCTGGGAATCCATGGTTGCATTTGTGAACTCTGCAGACCACACACCAAATGTTTTGAAAAGTTTACACAGCTGTGTAGCTGCCTAGCTAGGATTGACTGTGCATGACCACCTACTGGCTACTATTGACCAGTTGTCACCAGAGGACTGGCTGTGCACCTAGCTATTGGCTGTTATAGGTTGAAAATGTTTTTGCAAATCTCTGTGTGTTGCAACGGCACTGCTAATCCATGTAATAGGCATAGCAAGTCATGGAATAAATGTTACGACTGTGAGCACCATGGAAGCATGGAATTTTTAAACTGGGGGAGAGAATTGAATGTAAATAAATGGCCAGGTGTGGGAATCTGCAAGGCAGTGAAGGTCACTGTGAAGAGAACGTTTATGAGAGTAGAACTGCCCATTGGTTGAAAGTAACTCAGCTATTTTTGTTTGCAATTAGCATGAGGGGTATGCCATAGGAAGCTATTGCTGTGGGTTGTCCACCAGGGAAAGTCCAATGGCTTTTGCTTTTGTCTGTGGGTGCTGTGGCTGCCTGGAGTCCCCAGAGGAGCTGGCGGGTGATGGATACCCTGACCTTTGCTGACATTTGGGTGAGGCCTAATGTACAGAGTGAGCTGTCAAACACATCCTGCCAGGCTGGCTATGTGCGCATAGGGTGACACATGCAAAAAATGAGGTTCTATGTATGCATTATGGAGAGCAGACACACCACGCAATCCTGCTACAGTTAAAAGTTCAGCAGCATGGAAGAGCAGCAGCCCCAGACAAGTTGAGAGAGTGGGATGACATGGTGACAGCAGCTTTTCTAGACATTTCGGCACTGCCAGAAGTAAGGAAGTCACTGTCAGAGGCTGGTCCTTTCTCTGCTGCTTTTCCTCATCACTGCCCTGATGACAGGAAGAGGATACCCACAGGACCACCAGGAGTGCCTCAATCCGATGGTAGAGCTGCATCTCTTGGTGGAAGCAAGTGGCTCCAGGGAATGTGAACCCACTAATGGACACCTTCTTGTCCTATACAAGATTTGGATACTCCCAGAAGAGCAGGGCGCCCTGGGGCATGGGTCGGTTTCCCACCACAACTGTATGGTAATGCTGAAGATGCTGGAGTGGGGGTACATGAGGTGCATATTTGTTTGGGGATTTTATGTGAATCAGGAGGGATTTCCAACCCCAGAGCAGGTGAGACCTCAATAAAACTTTGTGTTGCTACCTGCCAGTGAGTTGTGAACTATGCTGTGAGCTGTGGATGGGAGAAACATGGCTGAGAACATGTGAAGACTGATTGCTTGGACTGATTGCTTTTCCTTTGAATTTTCCTTTTGCTTTCAATTTACACTGTAGGTGCTTAGCAAAGTATGTGATTTGTTCAATAAACTCAGCATTCTGTGCATTGCGAAAGATTACTTCCAGCCCTAAAGTGCTGGTGGGCATAAACCAAGGTACGCATCTCTATGGGTGGGTTGGGATAGTAGGCGTTGAACACCTCCTGGAGTGATATCCTGGAAGAAAGGAACATCTGGTGTGGTTTCCTCTTGCCATGGTTCACAGCAGCTGAGAGTCATGACAGGGGGTGGGATTCTGGAAAGAGGGGTGGGTGCGCAGAATGGGTTAGGGAAGAATGCCTGCCCATCTATTGGGTAACCTGCGAGTGGGGCTGCCTGTATGCACAAGAAATACATATAGGTGCTGCTAATTTACTAGGGTCTCTACACCCCAAACATGAGTGGAGGCTGAGTGGGTATTAGAGTGAACACAGACTCCAGCGGGCTATCGTTTTGTTCTAAGTCCCTGACAATCTGCTGCTAGCCCTGAGTGGGGAAGGTAATAATCAGCTCTAGCAGGTAGGCTTAGATCTGGCTAAAGTGGTGAGACTGTGAGATAAGGCGCATAGGAAGATATATCAATAGTTGGAAGACTGGGAGCCTGCATAGGAGCTTGCCTAAATGAGAGAACCTGGAAGAACCTGCAAAAAAAGTCTCAGAGTCTGTAGAGGGGGAGCTTGTCCCAGGGTTAAAAGGTGGTTAGAGAAAATCACTACATGAAGCTGTATGTAGTGGAAACTGGCCAGTGTGCCAGCACTTTAAGGTGCTGAATTCTGACAGAACATATGGCCCAAAGCTTGACTTCTATATGCTTGCATTAGATGACCACTTTGAGGATCAGGTTTCTAGGCTGTGATCCTGAAACAATTTACAGCACAATTCCCTCATTTGACTGTTATCAGCGTTTGAGACACAAATATAATCCAGTGTGGCCTCACGCAGCAGCAGAGACCTATAAAGCAAACTGAATACCAATCAGGATTGTGGCCCCCATCTACAGATGTCATGACCCCACTTGGGGTCCCGAACCATAGCTTGAGATCCTGACTTACAAGTTTGTAAGTTGTTTCATGACTAGAGGTGGGAGGGGTATGAATTGGGTTATATGCAAGTATTGATTTTAGTGTGTGCTGACCTCTCTTCCTATCTGACAACAAAGACAAAATTATAACCACCATCTACCACTGTATAGGACTCCTTGAGAGCCCAGAGACATCTTAACCAGTTAATAGTACCATTTTTTTGGAGGAGATATCCTCTGCAAACCATCATGGGGATAGAGGGCCTGTATTTGGTGTTGGATTTGGCTGGAGACATATTAGGGATACTGGTGATATACCAGGCACCCACCTGTAAAGCAGCTTCCCTATCTGCACTGACTGCGGTGGTGTCGGGGGTGGTCTTGCGGTCTCCCAGGGCAATAGTTCTAGGGGACTTCAATATCCATGCCAACACCAGTCTTGGAGGGGCAGAGCGTGAGTTCATGACCGCCATGGCAACCATGGTCCAGTCTCCGAGAATGGTGGGCCCCATACACATTGGAGGACATATCCTAGACATGATGTTTTGCACGGGCCTTGAGGTGGGAGATCCGTTAGTGGGGGAGGTGTCAGCAGAACCCTTGTCATGGACGGATCATTATCTTCTCCGGGTAGGTATCCTGGATCATGTAAGCCCCCGGGAGGGTGCAGAACCAATTAGGATGGTTCGCCTCTGATGGCTTATGGAACCTAGAAGGTTCCAGACTGCTCTAGGGGATGTATCCTCTGATCTCAATGGCTGCTCACTCGATGACCTCGTGACCATGTGGAATTCCATATTGGTGGAGGCCACTAACTGGGTGGCTCCCAGGCATCCACTCCCGAACCGCCAACAACGCAGGTCTCCATGGCATACAGAGGAGCTGCCATGGATGAAACAGGAAGGGCAGTGGTTAGAGTGATGGTGGCGTCACTCACATGCTGAAGTTGACCAATGCTTTCATCACCTTGAGGCTGGACTACTGTAACATGCTCTATGTGGGGTTTCCCTTGATGCTGGCCCGGAGATTGCAGCTAGTGCAGAATGTGGCGGCCCGTCTCCTAACAGGGACAGACTGATGAAAGCACATAACACTGGTGCTCCGTTCACTGCACTGGCTGCCTCTAATGTGCTGAGCCAGGTTCAAGGTGTTGACATTAATCTATAAGGCCCTGTACGGTCTTGGACCTGGATACCTCAGGGACTGCCTCACCCTCCGGGACTCAGGATGGACTCTCCGGTTCACCGGGGGTGCCTTCTTGGAGGTCCCCCACGTAAAGCGGGGGGCTACATTGGAAAGGGCGTTCCTGGTGACTGGGCCCCGACTGTGGAACTCCCTCCCAGAGGAAGCACGACTGGCCCCGAGTCTGCTGGCCTTCCATCGGGCCTGCAAGACATGGCTGTTCTCCCAGGCCTTCGGAGGTGGGGAGGGGATTTTTGGGCTAAATTTTTGTATGGGTGTATTTTAAAATTGTATTTTAAAATTGTTTTAAATATTTGTGTATATTTTTATATTTTTAATATATTGTGATAAATTGTTTTTATGTTGGAAGCTGCCCCGAGATGCCGTAGGCATATGGGGCGACATATAAATGGAATTAAATAAATAAATAAATAGAGTCTGGTTACGTACCTATGCTGTCACAGTTTGGGTAGCAAAGGAAGTTTTCTTTGCTGCTCTCATTGCATCTGCTAAGTCACACCCGGCGGAGCTTTTCTGGGTGGTGAGGGGGCGGGTCAGTTTGGCCTCCCTCCCCCTGGATTTAGAGTCATTGAATGCCTGCTGTGATTTGTTTGTGGACTTTTTTGCAGATAAAATCACTCAGATCCACCACAGTTTTGACGCAACACTTCTAGCAGTGGGTGAACCAGAGGCAGTATAAGCCCTGCCTTGTCCTGTTTTGTGGGATGAATTTCAGAATGTGCTACCCTCTGATGTGGAGGATGCCCTGGGGTCTGTCCAAGTCATGTATTCTGAATTAGACCCATGCCCGTCCTGGCTGGTCATGGCCAGCCGGGAGACATTGGGGCCATTGCTGGTGGGAATTGTCAACACCTCCCTGGGGGAGGACAGGGTGCTGGACTACCTTAAGGAGGCACTGGTGAGGCCTCTGCTCAAGAAATCATCATTGGACGCTGGTGGCCTGGCCAGCTATCGGCTGGTCTCTAACCTTCCCTTTTTAGGGAAGGTTATTGAGCGGGTGGTGGCTAACTGGATTAACTTTCTCGATCCCTCGCTGTCAGGTTTTCGCCCTGGATATGGCATGGAGACTGCACTTGTGGTCTTGGTCGATGACCTCTCCCGTGAGTTGGACTGGGGTCATTCGACCCTGTTGATCCTATTAGATCTCTTGTCTGCATTTGATACCATTGACCATGAGTTGCTGGTGACTCGACTGCGGAACTGGGCAGAGATTGGTGGGACTGTTCTTCAGTGGTTCTGCTCCTTCCTGGCTGGGAGAGTCCAGCATGTGGCCCTTGGTGATTTGTCATCTTCTTCCTGGGGCCTCACATGTGGAGTACCACAGGGTTCCATCTTGTCCCCTCTCTTGTTCAATGTGTATATGCAGCCTTTGGGGGAGGTTGTTAGAGAGTTTGGCGTATGGTGTCATCAGTATGCTGATGACACCCAGCTTTATCTCTCATTTTCATCCAACTCAGGCTGAGCATTCTTGGTGCTTACCCGGTGGTTGGCAGCTGTGGGGGATTGGATGAGGGTGAGCCGTGTGAAATTAAATCCCAACAAGATGGAGGTGATGGCTGTGGGGAAGGCTGGGGGAGTGGTGGCTCCTATGATTGATGGGATCCATCCTTCCCTGGTATCTCAGGTTCAGAGTCTGTGGGTGCTCCTGGACCCACAGCTCCACCTGGATGCTCAGGTGGTGGCTGTGGCGAAAGGGGCATTTAGCCATTTGCATCTGCTGCATCTGCTTTGGCCATATGTCTCGGACTCTGACCTAGCCACTATCATCCATGCTTTTATTACCTTGAGATTGGACTACGATAATGCACTCTACATGGGACTACCATTGGTGCTGGTTCGGAGGCTACAGCTGGTGCAGAATGTGGCTGCTCGTCTCCTAACGGGGATGAGTCGACACAAGCATATTACACCAGTGCATCGGTCTCTGCACTGGCTGTCGATAGTCTTCTGGGCCCAATTCAAAGTGTTGGTGTTGACCTTTTAAAGCCCTGAACAGTCTGGGCTGCACCTATCGGCGGGACCACCTCACCCTCCAGGTCCTGGATCGGCCCCTGCGGTCGGCCGGGGGCACCCTCCTCAAGATCCTCTGGGTTTTTCGGGTGTCGACCTTGTGGAGAGCATTCTCTGTGGCTGCATTGCAGTTGTGGAACTCCCTTCCATTGGAGGTCCGCCTGATTACCGACCTCCCCACTTTCCGTAGACAATGTAAGACCCGGCTGTTCCACCATGCTTTTCCTGAGGGAGAGGGGGTGGGTGGGTATGTTTTTAAATTGTGTTTTAATAGTATTTTAAATCATATTATTGCTGTTTTAAATTGTTTTAATAAGTTGTTAGCTGCCCTGAGATGCTTTTAGCAGGAGGGGGCGGCATACAAATTTTATTATAAATAAATAAAAAAATTTTTTTTTTCAACTCCTCCCTATCTCATTCTTCTGGAGTAAGTTTACTAAGTATTAATAATATTGCTTACCATAAACCAGCCCATGAAAGTTCTATGTAAATTTCCTCATAAGTTTATAAATAGGGGAAATGACTTCTACTACTACTATTGATCATTTTCTATAGCTCTATTAGTCGTGCGCAGTCCTATACAGATACACACAACATTGAGTTTACAATCTAATCAAGACACAAAGACGTAGACAAACAAATACGAGTCTTCCTGTGAATAATGGACTACAGGATGCAGGTATTCAGAAAGTTTATTTATTTCAGTTAACATGGTTGAGATCAATAAGGCTATGATATGGACAGGGCCTGGGTTCATGATTTTAAAAGTGATCTCAAAGAAGTGGGCCTGTAGGTGGGATTTGAATATGGACAGGGAGACCACCTGATGCACTACTTCAGGTAGCTTGTTCCAAGCATATGGTGCAGCAAGGTGAAAAGTGCAGAGTTGGAAATTGGCGATGAAGGAGAAGGGCATAGATAAGAGCATCTTGCCTGATGAACAGAGGTTGTGAGAAGGAGTGTACGGGAAGATAAGAGAGCAGAGGTACTGAGGGGCTGCAGAGTGAAGACACTTGTAAGTGAATACAAATATGTATTGAACTGTATGCGGAAGCTTTAACTGTATGTGGAAGCAGACAGGGAGCCAGACACCTGCTCTATGACCCAGGCCAGGTTGGGAGGGGAAGCCGCTGCGGACATGGTCAGGATTGGGTCTGATTGCAGAACAAACGTTCACATGGCTGGGAGGGCCACTGGGGAGGGTGGGGAGTCACACGAATATGCGGCCAGCCATGGCGGGCCCGATCTGGACCTGGCCATGGTGGGCTATAACAAACGTTATAGTCTGCTGTAGCCTGCTGTAGCCCACTCTGTCTTGATGTGGCAGATGGTAGCCTGGGCTGGAACCACAGAGGTCTTCAGGATCACAGCTCAGGCTAGCTGCTAACACCCCTGAACAAAATCTGGGTCAAACATCTGGCAGGGCTCCAACAAATATGACCATGGCCCGCAGGCCAAAATGGGCCACAGCAGGCAGAGTCCCATCCACAGGAGTAAAGAAAGAACCTCTCTTCCGTATGCCGTAACCATGGCAGAGTCCCAGGGCAGAGTCCCATCCACAGGAGTAAAGAACCTCTCTTCTTTATGCTGTAACCATGCTTTGCATTCACTTTATACACACACAGACTCATACCCAAGGCTAAAGCTGTACCTCTCTTTTTCAACACACCCAGGTCCTGCTGTCTCAATACTTTCCCAGTGTTTGGAGGCCGTGGTGGATTGGATGAGGCAGAGCAGACTGAAGCTGAACCCAGATAAGATGGAGGTGATGGTAGTGGGGAAGGTGAAGGAGGTGTCGGCTCTTCCTATTGGGGGGGTCTGCCCTCTGGTTGCCCAGCAGGTATGGAGTCTGGGGGTGATTTTGGATGCGGACCTCCACCTGGATTGGCAGGTGGAGGCGGTGGCTAAAGCCGCCTTCCGCCAGCTGTATCTGGTGCGGAGGCTGCGCCCATACATCTCCAGACCCGACCTGGCCACTCTCATCCATGCCTTCGTTACCTCGAGGCTTGAAGACTGCAACGCACTCTACGTGGGGCTTCCCTTGATATTGGTTCGGAGGCTGCAGCTGGTGCAGAATGCGTCAGCCCATCTCCTTACGGGGATGTGTCACCGTGAGCACATTACACCAGTGCTCCGTTCTCTGCACTGGCTGCCTATAGCATACTGAGTCAAGTTCAAGGTGTTAGTATTGGTATACAAAGCCCTATACGGTCTCGGCCCCTCTTATCTCGGGGACTGCCTCACCTTCCACGACTCAGGACGGACCCTCCGATCCACTGGGGGTTCCTATCTGGAGGTCCCCCGTGTAAGGCAGGGGCCACCATGGAGAGGGCGTTCTTGGTGGTCGTGACACGGTTGTGGAACTCCCTTCTGAAGGAAGCCCGCCTGGCTCCGGGTCTGCTCGCCTTTCAGCGGGCATGCAAGACTTGGCTGTTAACCCAGACCTTTGGAGGGGAGGGCGGGAGGGAGGGGTAAATGGGGGAGATTGGTGGGGTGGGGAATTTGGGGAATTAGAGAGTAAGGTTAAGGTTGGGTTTTTAAAAATTATTTTAAAAGTGATGTTGGTTTTAGTGTATTTTATTGTTTTATCATATTGTTAGCCGCCCCGAGATGCCGTGGGCATCGGGGGCGGCATAAAAATGCCACAAAATAAATAAATAAATGAAATAAATAAAGCAGGTGTGTGTTTTTTGTTAATAGGTACTGTTAAGCTGAACTATTTTGCTCAAGTCTCTTTTTTCTGTGCATGGGAGTTAAATATCCTATGACACTCTTCAACCCTCCCCCCAAAAATAAAGTGATTGCAGGAAAGAACAGATGACACCCACAGCCCATCACCTGTCAATAAGCGTGTTCCACTGCTCGAAACTATGTCTGTGCTGTTGTCTAGATAATGGTTGTTTTGTTTGCCTGCTCCAGCACAACACTATCAGTAGTTCCCTCACTGCTTTGTAAATGCCATAAAATGCCTTCAGCATGAAAGGCAGGATATAAAACCCAATTATTGTTTCATTCTGAGCCTGTTTATTCAGGTCCTGTCACATCTCCAGCTATTGCCAGTGCTCCTCCTCTTGGTGGTTCTCTGTGTTTCAAAGAGGGAAAAAAAGCCCAGGTTTCCAGACTAACTTTGCACCTGGCTCCATTTCCTTGCCCCTGACCCTTCCAATTCAGACTCAGAAGTCTGATTATTTTTCAGCTCTCTGAAGCTCTCTTTTTCAGTTTCCCTATAGTACAATAAATGCTAGTGGAAAATGAATGACTCAAACACTATTTTCTATGTGGTGGGCTACACAAGTGCACTGCACTTGCCTTCTCTTTTCAGTAAGGGATGCAACTGTGTATGTGCATATTCCCGGACCAATTGTGTCCCCTCACAATTGGATGTCTGTTAACAAAGGGTTGTTCTCTCTCTGGTAAAGTTGCTGCTAAATGTCAACTAAAAAAAGCCTGGAATATTTTGTGCAGTAAACTATTATGGCTTCCACATGATCTGCCACTCCGTGTTATAGCTCAACTTAGAGGGTCATATAGATCAGAGTCGCATAAAAATAGCCTCTTCTGCTCGATTTTTTCCTCTCTTCCCTGTGATTATTGTGTTGAAATGCATCATTAGGGCTGATAGCAAATTGTCTGAGAGGTTCAATTTTATGCCCAAAATGTTGCAAATAATTGTAGATTGGAAAATTATTATTTATATAGTGCCAGAAATGTGCTTGGTGCTGAACAATCAGGCTACTTTCAGACCCCCCCATCCCGCTATACATATTCTGGCAGCGGGAGGGAGTGCGCAGCCAGGATATGCATGGGGATCGGCCGGTCTGAAAGCACCCCCTCCCCCCACGGCTTTGCCGACAGACACGCGCAGGGATGGAGAGCTGGATTTCCTGCTCTGCATCCCTACGCATATCAGCTGGCAAAGCCACGTGCGCATGGAGAGCTTTCAGACTGGCCAATCCCCCCCGCATAACCTGGCTGCGCATTCCCTTCCGTAGTCAAAATATGTGTGTGTGTGTGTAGGAGGTGGGGAGGTCTGAAAGTGGCCTCAGAGTTGCAATCAGAGATATGCCCTTGCCCCAAGGGGAGGGGCACTTAGGGAAGCACAGGAATACATTCATGAAACTGTGTAGTTGCAGGTGGTGCTTAATTTGAAAAGAAATGAATTTTATTTTCAAATAATATTTTCAAATAATTCTACACCTCCTGGTCCAGAGCTTGTCACTGCAGGGAAGTGAACCCAATTCTCCAGCTAGCAATCTACCACTGGACTAACCTGCCTCTCTGCAGCTCAATATAATATACAAGTTCTTGTCATTTAATCTATATCATGGTGAGCACAGTAGGTGGGGCAGGAATGAAGGCCAAATAAACCTTCCAGCTTTTTCTGGCTTTCATTTCTCTTCCCCCAAACGTCCAGTTATTATTCTTAAGGATTTATATAGCACAAGCAATATTGTTATAGATCTAGGGTCCCCCGGGGAATGTAACTCCCTGTTGAGATTCATTCCCTCTGGAATGTAAGTGATTATATAGGGCCACTGGCCACACCTGAGCTTCCCTGCCAGTCCCTTATCTTAGAACAATTGCCTCCGCCCCGGGGTGGGGGGCATGCGGCCCCTTGTTGTGCCCACCTAGGTAGGATGGAGGGGGTTAAAGTTTTCCCCACCACTGGGGCTGAAGTCGGGTCCCAGAGCAGGAGAACAAACGGTGTGCGGAGAGCCGGGGCGCAGCCTGAGTTGCTAGGCGGCTCAGGCTGCGCTCCCATTGGGCAGGCTAGGCATGTGGCCCCCGCTCAAGGGGCGGGGTCAATGAGATGCTGCTGCTCTGGCCTCAGTCGAGTCCAGGAGCAGCAGAAGAACGGCAGCTCAGACCCCTCCGGCAGTTTCTTTGGGGACTTTTGGTCCACGCGGCCTGTTAGGGATGTCCTGCCTTTCCCCGATGGGGAAGAGCAAAAAAAGTGCCACTGCTGCAGCGAAGAAGAGGAAGCTCAAGGCTGCGGGGGCAGATCCATCCCCGGACACAGGGCCACGTGTGCCGGCTGAAGCGCAGGGGGTGAGCTCCGCGGCTTCGGCCCCCAACCCCGCTCTGCATGGGGGCAATACTGCTGGAGGGGAAACCCTCCTCTCAATAAGAATGGTTGGGTGCGAGGCCCTGCTTCACCAACTCACCGGAGATGGGGGAGGTGAGTCCCAAATGGGACTGTCCCCCCTACCACCTGGCCCCTCAACTTCTTCAGGGGAGGGGGTGTCTACACATGAGGGCTCGGGGAATTCGGCCCCTCTGTGAAGAGGGGGTGTCACATCAGCTCCCCTGCTCGCTACATCCTGGAGGCTGGTGAGGACGGGGGGGCTCAGGCTCACAGGGGCATTAGGCCACTGCAGGGGCCCCTGGCTGGGCTGTCCCTCACACCGGACCCCTCCAATGCCCATGGCAGTTGCTGGGGTAACGGGCATAGTGGAGATGGCATAGTGGAGCCTTTTGCAACCGATCCCCAAGGGACTATCCCCTACCCTGGGTTCTATGATCCCACTCAGGCTTCAGTCCTGCAAGGTCAGGCTGCAGTCCCCTGGCCTGCACTAGGGTGGGCTGGGGATCCCCTCCCTCCTTTCTTGCAGCCTAGGCCTGGACCAGGGGGTGGCCCCCCCCACAATCAGGGTGACGTGGGCCCCCCCACAATCAGGGCGACGAAGACCTGCAACGGAGGATGGAGTGCATGGAGAGGGCTCTGCAAGCGCTGGTAAACCAATGCACCCAGATGGCAGGAACCCAGCAGGATGCGTCCTCCGTAGCCCAGCCGATCCCTTACCCAGGTGAAGTGCCCACCCACAGCAGGGGGTGGTGGAAAGGAGGGCGGCGCCAGCCCCTGGACAGGCCTCTGCAGTGGGAGGTGCTGCGCCTGAGAGCTCAGCAATAGAAACCCAGCAGGGTATGGGAACAGTGGGAGGGGTGACCCCAGGGGCGGATTGGGAAATCAAAGTGGCCCGGGAAAATATAGTGTTAGTGGCCCTGTGCCGGCGGCTTTGCCGCCGGCGCGCCGGAAACGGGCCAAGGGGGCGTGGCTTGGGGGCGTGGCTTGGGGGCGG
>QEPC01004719.1:759505-799866 GCA_003113815.1 Sphenodon punctatus
GTGTCTGCCGCTGCTCTGCTGCGCTCTCCATGAGAGTCCAGTGGAGTGAGTCGTGACTGGCTCCTGCGCGCACAACCCAGTTGTGAGAATGTTTGGAGCCATCTCGAAGAACCTTCTTTACAAGGTAGCAACCTTCTGATCAGCACATGGGCAGGAGCTGTTTGTAAACAAACAGCCTTATCTCCCAGTCCGATCGCTGTCCCCGCTGCTGCTGAAGCGCTACTAGGAGGGAGAGTCAGGTAAGCCCTCCCCCTCCCCTCCAACCCAACCCAACCCTACCGGGGTCAGGACCAACAATTTTTTTGGTTTGTTTGTTAGGAATAATTTTTAAAAAGACAGCATGACTGGCCCCCTGACCGGCCCGGCCCACCGGGAATCCTCCCGGTGCATTTAATGGCCAATCCGCCCCTGGGCGACCCAGCTGATCTGGTGGGGTGGGACCTGGGTCCCGGTGGTTCCCCCACAAACCCCTCCTGTCAGGAATGGGGGCCCCTGGGGATCAGTAGGGGGGTTGCCTCCCCCGGACACCACAACCAGAAACGCCTCACTCACAGGTAAGGCCCTGCGGGTGTGGGCCCCTGCAGCTCCCCCAATTCCATCCATGATGGGGGTATGGGGTTTTGTCCCCCACATGACAATGCCCACGCAGTGTCACCCTCTCAATGGCAGGAGTTACTCGGTGGTCTCTGACCCAATAGGAAGCCATTTGCTCCCGGCCACAAAGGAGAAGATATGGCGGAGTGAATATGTGGACCTTTTTGCACTGCTGTTTAGTGATCCGATATTGAACTCCGCTGAACAGGAGGACAAGAAAGAAAAGGAGCACTTTAAGGACCCCAAGGCAGACTGAAACTGGTCGAACTGGACTGCTGCTTTTTCCATCTACATGGGGGTCATGATCCAGACCTACACTGCCCGAACCGGTGACCTGCTGAAGTACGCCGACATCGTACGGCGTGCTTACGAAGCGGGGCCGGAAGATGTGTGGCTTTGCTATGACGAGGCTTTCCGCCATAGGGCAGCGTATACCCCGGGCCTGCGATGGGATCTGCACACTCATGACCTATGGCTTAACTGTATGTGCGGGGCAGGCAATGTCCCCAGATCAGACAGCGGGCATTTGCTGGCAAAAGGGGAAGCTTCCTCCTCCATGAAGTCCTTTCGAGAAGAAGGAAAGAAAGTGGCGGTCCCAGCCCTGGGCCTATGCTGGGAGTTCGGCCATCTTGGGAGGTGACCTGTAAGTTCCGCCATGCTTGCTCAAATTTCTCAGGACATCACGCTTCCACCGCCTGTCCGAGGGGAAAACAGGCCCCCAAAGGGAAACCTTTTCCCAGGGGGTCAGCCGGGTTGGCTCCCGGGGAGGGAGTAACTCGGCCGCAGCTGGCAAGAGCACCAACACCAGTTAAGGTGACAGCATTGGCCTGAGCCCTCCACTGGTACCCCGACAAGAAGGAAGTGGTGTACATAGTGGAGGGTTTTCGAGATGGTTTTCGAATTCCAGCATACTAAGTTCACGAATGCCGAAGTTGTCCAAATTTGAAGTCAGTGGTAGGGATGGAGGGTATAGTTGGTGCAAAGATATGGAAAGAATGCGCCAAAGGAAGGGTAGCTGGCCCATTCCCAGCCCCACCATTCCCCAACATGATAGTATCCCCGCTGGATGTGGTGTCAAAAAAGAACCCCGGGGAATTTCGACTAATCCATCATCTGTCGTACCCCCGGGGGGGGGGGCTCAGTCAATGATGCTATCCCGAAGGAACTTTCCTCAGTGTGGTATACATTGTTTGAGTCGGCAGTCGCCTTAGTGAGGTCATTTGGACCCGGTGCCATACTCGGGAAGTGTGACATCAAGTCTGCCTTTCACTTACTCCCCATCCACCCAGACAGTTTCCTGTTGCTCGGCTTCCATTTTGAAGGAGGGTATTATTATGACAAGGCCATGCCAATGGGGTGTTCGATCCCCTGCTCTGCCTTCAAGCATTTCAGCACCCCAGTGGAGTGGATTGTCAAGCAACAGTCCGAAAAAGGGGGAATAACGAAATATCTGGATGACTTTTTATTCATCGGCTGGGTGGAGATGGGAGAGTGCGCAGACTTGATGCAAACCTTCCTCATGGTGGCAGAGAACGGGTATCCCCTTGGCCCCTGAAAAAACAGAGGGACCAGCCACCCAGTTAACCTACCTAGGGATCGAGCTGGATACTGAGGAGGCTGTTTCCCACCTTCCCAATGACAAACTGAAAGCTCTCCGAGAAAAGATCGGCGAATGCTTGGGGGCGGCCAAGATTACGGTTCGCCAGCTCCAGTCGGTTCTGGGGAGCCTCAATTTTGCCTGCAGGGTGGTGGCACCGGGGCGGGACTTCCTGTCCCGCCTGTACACAAAGCTGGCTGTCAGCCCCCCCCCCCATCACATCAGAGTCACCAAGGAGATGAAAGAAGACTTTCTGACATGAGCTAAATTTTTGGATAATTTTAACTGCACCAGTTTTTGGAGAGATCAACTCCTGCTGGAAGTCGAGCTCCAGGTGCACTCTGATGCTGTGGGCGGGGCAGGTTTGGGGCTAATTTTTAGGAACCGGTGGGCAGCAGCCCCATGGCCACAGACCTGGGTAGAGCAAGGGATTACAAGAGACCTTACCTTTTTGGAACTTTTCCTGATTTTAGTAGCTGTACATCTGTAGCCTGACCAGCTGCCTAACCGTTCAATT
This sequence comes from Sphenodon punctatus, assembly GCA_003113815.1. NCBI lineage: Eukaryota > Metazoa > Chordata > Lepidosauria > Sphenodontia > Sphenodontidae > Sphenodon > Sphenodon punctatus. Next base: position 762,214 of record QEPC01004719.1, read on the forward strand.
CTCTTCTGGTGCGACAACCAAGTGGTTGTCCACATAATTAACACCCTGTGGTCTCCGAGGGTCATGAAGTTAGTGAGGGCTTTCGTGATTACATGTTTGGAACTCAACATCCTGTTCCAAGCCAGGCATGTGCCAGGAATTGACAACAGTGTAGCCAATGCCCTTTCTCGCTTCCAGATGGAGCGTTTCCTTCTGCTGGCACCTCGGGCCCGTGTGAGCCCAGATCCGCTGCTGCCGCTGGTGTGAAACCTTGGGTTGTAGAGCTGCAGACCACCATTTTAGGATCCCTTGCGCCACGCATCAGGATGGCCTACAGCAGGGTCTTTGGGGAATTCCACAACTATCGACAAGAACAGGGTTGGCCCCAAGGTTTCCCGATCCTGGAACACCACATGTTGCAATTCGCCATGTCCTTGCGGTGCAAGGGCACCGCCCCGGGTACTATCTCGGGCAAGCTGTCTGCCCTGGCTTTCACAAGTAACCTTGCAGGCCATCCACGCCACCCCCTGACCGGGGCTTCTTTGCCAAACGACTGCTTGAGAGCTGGCACAGGGAGGGGGGGTGGGAACCTTGACCATCGAGTCCCGATCACATTGTGGATACTGCTGGATATGTGTAAGGCACTATTCCCTATCTGTTTAGACCATTTTGAAGTTTTACTGTTTGATTCATTATTCAAGTTAGCCTTCTTTGGAGTATTTCGCGTGAGCGAACTGGTAGGGGACTCAGACAGGGACACTTCAGGGAGGGCACCCCTTAGTGACATCCGAATTGGCCCAACTTCGCTGGCGTTTAACATTCGTCGATCCAAGACGGACCAGAGAGGAAAAGGGCAGGAAGTCAGGCTGAGTTGTGCAGAAACGAAAGAGATGTGCCCAGTTTGGGCTGTGAGAGCGTACTTAGTGGCACGGGGGGTGGCCCCAGGCCCCATGTTTAAACACGCCAAAGGGCACCAGGTTACCAGGTACCAATTTATGGCAGTTATGAGGGCTGCGCTGACTCACCTGGGGTTACCCTCAGTGGCATACGGCGCACACTCCTTTTGCATAGGAGCTGCAAGTTTCGCCACTGAGAATGGGATGCCAGAACAAGGCATCAGGGACCTGGGGCATTGGAGGTCTGGGGCCTTTCGGACATATATCCGGGGCGCCCCCCCTGCCAAGCGACCTTAACTGTTTTTTCTTATCTCCACAGGTGCTTGGCCACTGCCACAGAAACAGGTTTGGATCATGGGCCACAGCCTGGAAAGGTAGTGCAAGGAAAAGAGCACTGACAGGCAGTCCAACTCATGGGACAGGACATGGAAACATCACGCAGTTGCGGGACAGGAGCCAGCAACGGCAACCCTGCAGGAATAGACAGATGCCCAATGGAGCTGCACACCTGACATGTTGATGTACACATTACCTGCATGGAAGCAAGCATCCTGCTCTCTCCAAGGGCATGGACGCCCTAGGCAAGTCACAATCCTGGAACAGGATCAGCCCCCCCTCAGTTGGCCAACCCCCAGGATCGACCCGCCTCTGCAACACCCACACCATGAACAGCTGGAACCGCTGGGCCAGACAGACTGTAGGCGAACACACACTGGGCCAAGCACATGCATTTATTTCAACAGGGAATGGTCTGGTCCATGAGTAGGCACAGCAAGGAGATGGCAGGGATGACCAGAAGGGACACTGGGGTCACCGAACCGTGTGCAGGTGCAGAGTGGGACAGCACAACGAGTGGGTCCAAAAGGGGATAATGGCTGACAGGGACTCAAAGGGTCAAATCAGATCCCACTGACCACCGAGTAGGTGATGGATGTCCAGGGTAGCAGCTCTCAGAAGCAGCGCATGGAAGCAGGACGACAGTTGGAGCGATATGGAGTGCCATTCCACCACAAAGGGTGCAACCACAGCAGTCTCATGGTGGAGGAGACAGACACTCAGGGAACAGGGGCTCCTGGACAAAGACCCCCCCAGGCAAAGGACCATGGTGGTAACCCCAGGCATGCATATGGGCATCTATCATGAAGTGCCACTCACAGAAGGGGGTGGCTGCTGGCAGCAGCAGCTCTGGCATCAGAATGGTTGAGCGCATTGGACAGGGCAGCCATCTCCAGGACAGGGCACTCTGGTCTGGGTGGGGTTCTGTTGTCTTACCTCACTTTCGGGGGAGGTTTTCTCCCTAGTCTGTCTGCCTGCCACGGCTGCTGCCGCTGTACAGGTACTCCCCTGTTCAGGAAGGAGAGACCCATCAGTTACCATTTCCGCCCCCCTCCAGCTCCAGTGGGCTGGGCCCCCCTCCCCTGAGAGACCTTGGGTTTCTGCAGTTACCTGGCTCCTTGCAGCATGTACAATCTCTGCATGGTGCTGGCTCCCTTCGTCTTATCTGTTGCTTTCTTTCTAAACATGTTGGGAGATGGCACACCCATCTCCTCATGCACGAGTCCCTTAAGGGCTCCTGACCAGCTGGTCCACCTCTCATGCTGGGGGGGAGTGTCTGCTTGCGGGCTCCTGCTGTGCCTGTCTAGCCATCTCTCTTTGGTTTTGGCAGACCCTTCCTGCGGGTGGGTGTGCTTACCTGTTCCCATGGTTGGGTGGGTATTGTACACCCATCTCCACTCACGGAGCATCCCGACTCCTTCCTGGTTGCTCCGTGGGCAGAGGTAGGTGGGACATGGAAGCGTGCACACCCACCCGGCCCTGTTCCCATGGATGCTCGCCCACCCATCCAATGGGTGGAGCTGAGTGGGGGTGTCACATGTGAAAAGGGTCTAAGATGGGGGGCAGGCAGCCAACTATTCCTACATGATTGCATTTTTGCTGTGCCCCTTTTGAAGCTGCTATGAATTGGGTTTTTTGGGAAATCTAAGGTTTTGGATTTAATTGGCAGGGTATGGGGAGGCCTTCATGCTTGATTTCTCTTTTGGTGCCCCTTTTAAAGTTGATTAAAAATTATTTTGGGGAGAAATCTATAGTTTCAGGTTATAGCTCCAGCATGGGGGAAGCTATTCCTGCTTGATTTTTCCTGGCTTTGCCCCTTTTTAAAGCTGATCAAAATTGTTTTCGGGAGCAATCTTGGTTTGGTTTTTAATCCTGAGCGGGTGGGGGGGGGGCTTTGGGCTTTGGCCCCTTTAAAACTGATTTAAAATTGTTTGGGGAGCAATCCTGTGTGTTGTTTTTTGATTTTCTGGTTTGGTTTGCTGTGGATTAGTGACACTGTTCTGATATTTGTATACAGTGTCAGCAAAGTGCCTTTTGCTTTGCTTACAAGCAGCAAAACCTTGCCTCGTAAACCCTTTCTAGCCTTCAGTCCAAGGTCTACTGGTTCCTGTTATTATATTTGTTCCTCCCCCTTAACTGTTTTAACTGGGTTTTTGATTGATGATTGACTTGTCTTTTACTATATTTTAAGGTTTTTGTCAAGTGTTCTGAGTGTCATTGGGAGGAAGGGACAGAGCTATAAAAATAAAATTATTTGTATTCAGTGTGTTTTTAAAAACATTTTGTAATGTTCAGTTTGGTTGGCCATGTCCTCTACTGGTGACCATGCCCCCCCAAACCCACCAGCCTGCAACTCTACCAGCTCCCACCATTTGGAATGCAAAATACTGGCTCTTAACACTTACAAGTTGTCTAGGACTGACTCTTATTCATGAAACCTTTCTGAGAACCCTTAGGCTGCTTTTACACTAGCGGCTGGATGCAGTGCGTTGAAGACCGTGCTCCCTGAAAAGCCCCACAGGTGCGTTTCGATGCAGTGGAATTTAGCCAGCCACCATAGGAATCGCAGATCATGTGGTCTTTTTGAAGGCACATTTGCGAACCCCTGATATCGAGACTTCCCAAACATGCCTTCAAAAAGACAGCGCAAGCCATGATTTCTATGGCAGCCAGCTACTCCCAGTGCATCTAAACACACCCGAAGGGCTTTTTGGGAAGCACATTCTTCAACATACTGCATCCCGCTGCTCATGTAAAAGCAGCCTCAGACCCATTTTATAAATGTTTCTGTTTTAAACCAGGCTCTTCACCTGGATTTTTGGAACATTATTTTGAAAATATGTTTGAATTTTCAGAATTGTTTACCATGCAGTCTCTTCTGTCCTTAAACCTGTTCCCACAGGAAGCAAAACAGAGCAATACATTCTTTTCATAAAAGTAGAGGTTATTGCTATATTTTCCTAAGGAATTTCCTTCTGAGATTATATCTTCTCGGGCATCAGTTACAAAATAAATACAGGCTAGCCTGAAGGCTTCCACAGCCACTTATTATGATGACTCTGTGGTTCAGTCCATTGGAAAACTACACTAACATGTAGCCCTGTACTTCACTTCAGGAATCACAATTTCACAGCTTGATTACCAGTTCTGCCTTGCAGGGCTGATATCATAATGAGTTTCTGCATCTTCACACACAATATGAAAGATCCTCAGAGCAGTTCCCCCATATGGAAGGAGAAGAACCCCGGAGGAAAAAGGTAGTTAAGTTTTGATAAAACAAAAGATATAGGATGATGTGTTAAGAGCACTTCACTGTAGGTGAACACAGACCATTGTCACTGTCTGCTTCTCTACCATGAAGCATTATTATTTTAAAGCACTGGTGCAGTCACTCCTACACATGTTAAAGTGCAGGGAACATATTGGCGAGTGAGTGATGCCATTTTTGTATGGGCCAGAAGTACTAATTACTAGCCATGTGTTTGTAAATGGGAGGGGCGGGGGTGGCTAAATTGAAGAAACCAGGACTTAGTCAACCAGACAATTTCTAATGAGAAAACCATTTCATGCAGGCAGAGTGGTTTTATTACCACTCTGATTTAAATTTTTAACCCTAACATGCTCTAAAACCCTCCGTATTAACCTGCTTATGAGGTATGATACACCCTAATTAAATCAGAGTTGAAAAGTATAAATATGATTGATTTGAAAATTACCTATTGCCTGCCTAATTGGCAGCAAAGGGGCCACTTGTCATGCTCCACATCAAAGGAAGGCGCAAGGGCCAGGGACTTGCCCAGCATTGCAGCTGCAAGCTGCTGCAACTGGTTGCCAAAGGCAACAGCTGCCGCAGCAGGAAGAGAAGGAGCGCCCAGCCCAGATTTCTAGGACAACCAGGCATGGGGAATCAAGGGTGTCTTGTGAGGCAAAACTAGCAGAGCTGGCTTTAAGGCTGGCTGGAGCTCTCTGGCCAGTTGTGTGTCAGGAGCGCTGTCAATAGCACCCACCCACCCTCCTCGCTTTTTGAACATTGTGGGCATCAGCTAGTTACCTGTTTAAGGGGTCGGGAAGGAATTTTTACTGGAACCTCAGATTGGCCAAGGGATTCCTGTTTTTTGCCTTTCCTACAGTACGAAGTGAATCTGATCTATTGTTGAATGTTGGCCAAGGTGTTTTTTCTGCTGTATAACAACAATGGTCGCTCTCTTTTCATGGGTCCAGTACTGTTACATATTGTTTGTTATAGAGTCACATAGTAAATTGAGAGTCACCTCCTTAAGAGATGGGGAAATTATACCTGGTGCAGAAACAGAGTGGTGAGCACTGGGGTTGTATCCCTGGGAGGGGGGAAGATCAAGAGTTGCAAGGGGGCAGATGCACCCCCAGGTCTTTCAGTCTTCTGACTCCTTAATCTGGTCCTCAAGGGACAGCAGCTGCCTCCTCTGCTCACGTTGTGTGATGTGGGCTGAAAAGGGAGGCTCAGTTGACTGACATTGGGGGCTGGTACTTGAGGGTGCATCAAGATTAGTTCCCCTAACAGTTATAGTTAACTGTTACTATTATGCTACTGGTACTGGACCCAAATTGCTGGTGGCTAGGGATGGGCGAATGCGGTTCGGATGTTCGGAGTTCAGACCGAACATGGTCTGTTTGGACGTCCGAACCAAACATCTGAACCGAACTCTCGAATGACCGAACAGTTCGGTTGTGTTCGGATGAGTTCGGGGGAAGGACAAGTTCGGACTGAGTTCGGAGTTCGGAGTTCGGAGTTCAGAGTTCGGAGTTCGAGTTCGGATGAGTTCCAGGGCCGAAAATTAGGTTTCGGTTTTGATTTCAGTTTCGGTTTTGCTATTTTTGAATGTTCGGCCAAGTTCGGCTAAACCAAACTTGGCTGAACTGAACCATCGAACCCAAACTCGGGTTTCGAACCGAATGACCGAACATCCGAACCGCGTTCTGTTCGCCCATCCCTACTGGTGGCAATTACCCCACCTAGCTCATTGAATTGGAATAAAGAGTGTGGCTGTTAAAACCCATATGACTATTATCCTTGTCTGGCACCACTTTTAAATGAGGCGCTGAAAAGCGCCTCCTGAGCCCCACGTTGAGAGAAAAGCCATGTGGGGAATGTTTACACACTCCCTGCGCTGCCGGAAGTGATGTGCTTCCCGCTGCCGGAAGCGGTGGCAGCTGGAGATGCGGAGCTTTGAAGAGGCACATTCTGAAAGCCTGAAAAGTGAGGCAGTGACTGGCAGTGCCACCATTGAATCGTATAGTAAATTGAGTCACAAGAATCTTTACTATTCTAGTGTAATCTCTTATACCGTGGGAGTAACAAGTGCTTGGATAACCATCCATCAAATTGTCCAAAATCACATGTCATAAAAGTAGAATGGAAGAATGTGAAACTGGAAATTTGTATATATTTTCCTTATTGTGCTATGTTCTTAGACCAGAAGTTTCCAAACTATGGGTCAGATCCCCAAGTGGAATCAAACCATCTATGGATGAGGTTGTGATCCTGATTGATATTCTGTGCAGGTCTTTGTTCCTGTCTGTGGTCACAGGATTATATTTAAGTTTCAAAATAGATCTCACAGGCAAAATGTTTGGAAGCCTGCAAGATCGACTAATCTACAGGCAGTGCAGACTTTAAGGGAAAAACACACACATTGTGGAATCTGTAACAGTGATGTGTTTGTCACAAACTGTAGTGCAAAGTGAGGAAATACTTTGAATAAGCATCCTGTCAAACTCCATAGCAAAACTAATAACTTGCTATAATTATATAAGTGCTCTTAGTTTGGAGTTGGCTCCTGAGAATGTGAATAGACTGCTCCAAAGTAAAAGAAAAACCAATACTCATTGGCTAATTGAATTTAATATTTTAAAGACAACACTGTCAAAACCCTAAATAGAGGAAAATATTCAAATGAGATCCCTTTTTGACAATATATATATATGAGAGAGAGAGACTTTTCTTGGTAATAGGTGGAAGTTCTGTGAAGCTAGTGAGTTCTCAAAACTCAGCTGTAGCTCTCCAGTCACAAAAGGTAACATTGGGGAACTCCTCGGAGCAAATCAAGCTTTAACTTCCTTCCAACTAGTAGACTCAAGATCAGAAGCAACAAGGGTATTGAAAAATGTTACAAATACACTGAGGCTACATAATCTATCACTCCCAGGAAAAGGGAACATTTCTCCTCGTTAAATGCACTGCAATATAAGTGTTACTTCAATTGCTTCCTATTACTTTAAACCTCCTTAGGACAGACTGCGCTCTTCAAGGAAGATGGCTTAATTCAACTTGCAAGGTCTACAGTCATGATAATCCTACCCTTTAGGATGGGAAATAAATTGCTGGAAAAAATGGTGGTATGGGAGCTGGGAAAGCAACAGCTAGGGCTGAGATGAAAGCAAGTATTCCTGATCCAAAGGAAAATACTGACTTTTGGGGAGCACGTGCAAGTATTCATCGGTACTTTGCCAGTCTTGGGTGATTTTGCGCTTCCACCATTGTTGATATTGGGACTTGTGATTTTTCATCATTTCCCATCAATTTAATCACTTTCCAGTATTTTTTGCCATTTTTCATCATTTTCTGGAATTTTTTCAGCATTTTCATCTTTTTTCATCACTTTCTGGGACACTTACAACAGTGTTAAAGTACTTTTATGGCAATTTCTAGTCCTTCCCTGGAACCTAGCCAACACTTTTGCATCTCCACAGCCCCTAGGTGTGCATAGAACACACATAGTGCTTGAAATCAGCATTGAAGCAGCTCTGTTCAACTCACACAAAATAATGACAAATGGCAAAAAAAACCAAAAAACCCAACAGTGGAAAAGCCAGTATGTATCTGCATCATGTAAATGAAGATCAATATCCTGTTTCTAATGGAAACCACATTTGCTGCGATTTGTTGTTTCAGGCCTACCAACATTTGTTACTGGTGGAGTGCAGAGCGTTCAAAGGGAATATACCAGTGATAGTGAATTGGGTCATTGAGCATTAGCCAGGATAAGACCGTGGCTCCATTGAAATCAATGGCAAAATTTCCTCTGACTACAATGGATCCAGGACTTCACTCTGCCAATATGTTTCTGAGCTTTTAGATAAGTGAGAAAGCACCTGATTGACATTAGAGTGAGGTAGAAATGAGACACTACTTTTGTCTTTTATAGCAATGTACATCATTGACAGGAAGGGGAATTTAAAAACATGTAGTTCAGGGATGGAGATCCTCCAGCCTGCGGGTCAAATGAGGCCTCTAGCTGCTGCCCCCTTCCCGCCCCCCGGTTCCTGGATCTGGCCTATAAATCCAATCCTCAAGTACTGAAAGAGTGAGCTTACAGGAAGGGAGCAGATATGAGAGCATGATCTATAGTACAGACCCCTTTCGTTCCCAGACCCCTTCCTCCAACTCCAATCTGGCCCATTTAGCTTGTACTCATTTTCAAAGCAGCCTGAAGAGACTTCAGCAAGTGCACTGCATTTCGAGGAAGTCATGTGACTAATCAGGTCAGACCAATGTCAAAGTGGATTCAGTATTCCACAAGAAAGCAACTTTATACATCAGTTTTATCAGCAGAAAGATTAGCTATCCAATCCTACACCACACAAATCCTACCTTATTGTTTATTTCAATATTCAGTCTGGATTCTTTTCTCTAGAATCATCAGGGCATTCCATTAAATATTCAGAGAAACACTAAGCCATCCATCTACCATAGGAGCCAATGCTGTATGTACTTTCTTTTCTTTAATCTCATGATTCTTAATTGCCATATTGACAAAAAAGAAACAGTTGTTTACCTTCCAAAGTCTCTGGAGTGTCTGCCAAATTAATCCTTTTAAGCAGTGTTTCTTCAGCTCCAGAAACAACTAAGTAGCATGCAAAGCAGCTAGATGCTCCCTTAAGAGGCTGTAAACATACACTCTGCTTAGAAATTAACCTTGACTGTTCGAACTTGTCAAGGATTTGTTTTTTCCTCCATTTCATATAAGACGTGAGGTTCTGGGGAAGGGCAATTATTTTATTTCTTAAAAGAGAAATTTCAAACTCTTTGGCCTTGTGTGAAATGCATACAAAGCTGTCTGAGAAATCATGGAGCTAAAATGTATATAATTAGAAGGGAATCCCCGCTCAGCTCCTCCCCCAAGTCTTCTAAGAAAATTACAGGGCATTAAGAGGACAGTAAATTAACTAGAAATGGACTTCTGTGTTTCTATAGAATCTGCACATTGCAAGGCAAGCCACTGCTCTAAAAGAATCTGAGAATCACAAGCATGTAACCAAGTGCAGTCTATGTCAGTCTGTAATAGGATTTAATAGTTATCTTATGCATTCTTCAGTGTCTCATTTTCTGATTTCAAGATTTATGCCATTCTGTTTCCATGAGACACTTACAAAACTTGGAATTCTGCATATGTAAGCAGATGTATGTTGCTATTAAAAAAGCAGAAGCATGTTTCCTCTGATATGGTGACTGCACACCAACCGGTAACGACTTGAATTTCTGCTGTGAGAAACAAAAGCTAGTGCATATCATTCAAGCCCAAACAAACAGCATTTAAAGGGGATTCTGCCAAGGTTCACTCTGCAGTAGCAGTCCCCATGGTGACACACAATGAACGCGGCCCTTTGTTTATGCTGAAGTAAACAGGTGCTGCACTGGGGAGGATAGAAGTTGTTTTCCATTGTCTCTTCCTTCGAGTTTCCAAAGTGAAATTGACCAATAATCTAGCGCTACTCCAATAACTTTGGAATCACTATTCCTAGGTAGTTTGTAGAACAAATTCCAAAATATCAGTCTTATCCTTAAATCAAGGTTGCTTGAAGACACCAAACTCTTTAGGAAATAATGGGATTACTTTCTTGGTCATCAATCTGCACCTCACTGATTCGCTATCTTTTTTTAGTTCACAGTTGAACGCATAAGTAAAAGGAGAGCATCCCTCTTAATGTCACTCCCTCTCTGATATGTCCAGTATAGTATTGTTTTACACCTCTATTATTTAACTTCAGGAAGGGTTTTAACATGTATTGAAAAGGTGGGCCAACATACAATATAAAATACATACTGTAGACGACCTTTTGTAGCAGATGTTCAGGGGGAAATGAAGCCCCCAAAAGGTTACTAGATAATGTAGTTTTGCCTAGCTCAAAACATCCTTAGTCAAAGAAGTAGTCAAAAGTTTACCATATTAAATGTTCACAGTTTCCACTGCAGTGGCAAATGACTGCACACTCAAATTGAACATTTTTACAGAAGCACTTCCTCAAGCACAAGGGTTCAGCCTTACAGCTGCACTTGATTAGTTCCCTGCAGGTTTTTATTGCTTCTGGTAGCGCCATCCACCGTGGCTACCAAGTGTCCTTGGTTTTTTGTCCAGCCAAATGTTTCTCGACTTGGGACATTCTTCTGTGATAGCAAGCTTGTTAACCAGATGCTGGCTTGATAGATGCTTCGATTGGTGTGTTGGATAAGGGCATACCGCATTGGTGGTAGGTTTTGTATCCTCACTCATTTACCTTGGCAGAAGAGCTCCTGTCTCAGGTCATTCACGCTGTCAAGTGTTGTTGTACTATCATACAGGATGCATGTGAATCATTCTATCAAAGCAAATGTCTCTGCTTTGGCTTCAAGTGGCTTGAAGGAAAGAAGAAACTTTGGTCTCTGGAGGGTGAGCTTTCCACGTATTCCACACTGATTTCTTCCCCTTCCTGGCAAACTATGCACTCCTTGATCATCCATACAGAAGATACATTGTTTATTGGGCATGCTTGTGGCAGAGGGTCTGCTTGATTGACATTTGGACTTTCGCTTCCCTCCCAGTCCCAATCAGCTTTGCTTTTCCGCTTGTTCTTTTGTCGTTGTCTGGCTTGTTCAAGTTTGGAGATAGCAATCTTTAGCCAGCATGCTTTGTGCCACTGAGCATGGTTTTTCAGAAGTTCAACAGCACTTTCACATCTACTGAAGTCCGAATCAACGGGCAGTGCATCAAGTTCCTAGAATCCCTTCACATTTTTTAGGAAATCATTGCTTCCTCATCAGGTCTATCTGCTGGACACTTCAAATCCCCACCACATACCAGCACAAATAATGCAACTTTCACAATTCATTGTGCCTTGTAGAAGAGACTGCATTCATTTATCTACTGTCTGCAAAGAAAATAAAATAGGACATTTAATGATTTTTTTTACCATACTTCTCATCTCACACAATATTAAGTTTGTCTTCATACAGTGTAACCTAGAATTTTTTTAAAAGTAGGTCACTCAGGTAGGGAACCACCATATGAAATGTTTATGTAGGATGTCTGTGTTAACTGTACCAAGTTTGGTGATTTAATCCAGTACGTCACAATTTCTCTTAAAATATGACCTAAGCCACTAGACTAGATCAACTAAAGTGTGGGAATAATCGAGAGATTTTGTTTTGTCCCAATTTTTTTTTTTTTTTTAAGAAACAACTTCATGTTATTGCTGAAGAGAAGCAAGATCAGTGCCAGCATGATTTCCACCCAAACAGAGAGACCACTGATATAGTGCACAGGCACAGTATGGGAATGAAAAGAGAATTATGGTTAGAAGTAGTATAAGTCAGAAAAGTAACATTGTTTGCTATCTCACCAATGGAACAAAGCAGGGGTATGGGTTGTGGGATTTTCAGGTCACAACTCTTTATAAACCAGACTAAGGAGTAATTTCATTTCACAGCCAGTCATCACAGGTCCAGTGCATATCCACCTTATTGTACCCAGAGCTCTCCCAGAGAACCTGCTCTGGACACTTCCTAGCAGGTCACCCACCGCATGTTGTTCCAGGACATCTCCTTTGTCCCTGGGGCTCAATTGCCTCCAACAAAGTCAGAGGAAGACTAGAGGCCTGACACCACTCTTGGACCACCTTAGTTCTGCCAGGCAGTACTACTTCTCTCCCTCTCAGTAGAGGCTGGCCTTACCCCAGGGAGACCTGAGGCGACCGCTCTGGGCCCCGCTCTTTCTGGGCCTTTGTCTTTACAAGGGCAGGATGTGGGGGCCCTACTCCCTCCCAATGGACCCCCAAACATGACCACCTTTAAGGCCCCACAGAGGTTGCCCCTAAGGGGAAGGGGCCTCCAGAGCTCCCATTTTTTCTTTGGACCCCACAAATTCTAAGGAGTGCCCTGCTCCCAGAAACAGCAGTGCCACTGGCATCTTCAGCCCTCAGTGGGCTCCTCATCTCATAAGGAGAGGTTTCCTGCTATATATTTGCTTGTGCCTCTCTGGTGCTCATTCTCTTTGTTGTGGTACACTGGACCTCCTGCCATGTGTGCCTATGTGATGGCAGCCACCCCTCCAGGCACCCTGCCTGCCTAGGGCCCCATGTCGGGGCCCTAGTCACCCCCACCCCATCCCCAACTGCCCCATCCACCCCCACAGGGGCTGCGCATCTGCCTCCCGGTCCCCCCTGCCCTCCGAGGGTGCAGCCACTCAGGGGAGCCCCCCGGGTCCAGGGCCTGCCCTCCCCCAAACCACCAGACCCCCCGCCGGCCAAGGAGGCAGCCCGGGACACTGCTGGGGACACGGACAGCGGGGGGGGGGAGGGGAGCTCACAGAGCTCTGTAGCGAACACAGGGCGCTCAAGGGGGCATCCCAGGAAACGTGGGGGACAGGTGGGAAGGGCTGGAAGGGGGAGGGCAGTGTGAGGTGGGGGACACTATAGGGGGTGGGGCACGGATGGGGTGGAGGGAGAGGGGTCGGGTGCACATGCACACGTGGTTGAAATAAATTGTGGTTGCACTATATTGCCTCCCATTCCCATTATTGGGTGACAGGGGTGGGGTGGTGGGGTACCGGACCGCCTCCCATGTATGGGCCGGGCCAGGGAACCCCCGGGCCCGGGCCAGGTTGTTTCAGTCCTCACACCTCCGCCTCCCGGCTGATATGCCTTGCCAGGGTGTCCTGGATGTGCTTGGCATAACGGTACTCCCTCGGGTTCTCAGCGTTCACGTACAGGGGCACCAGGCCAGGGGCTGTCTCTTATACACATCTAGATGTGTATAAGAGACAGGTGCAGCACACAGCAGGCACCGATCACCAGGGCTGAGGTCTCCACAGTGTAGTCTAGCCACCCAGTGAGGCTCCTCCAGTGCTGCTTTAGGGCCCCGAAGACTCGCTCTACAATGGTCCTGTTGGAGCACAGGCGGATATTGTATAGTGCCTCCACAGGGTTGCGTGCGACTGGGTATACCTTCATTAGCCACCAGGTGAGGGGATAGGCAGGGTCACCCAGGATACATTGGGGCATCGGTACCCCCTTGATCCAGGTCATCCCCATGTCAGAAGAAGGGGGAGATGGTCATGATCCAGGCATCGTGACTGCGGCCGGAGTTGCCTGTGAAGATGTCTATGAACCGGCCCTGGTGATCCACAACCGCCTGCAGCTGCAGTGAGTGATACCTGTGCCTGTTGGCATACTCTGCAGCCTCCCCTGCGGAGGGGTGGAGGATCTCAATGTGGGTGCCGTCCATGGCACCCTTGCAGTTGGGGAAGCCTCCGACCGTGAATCCTGCCATCACGGCCCCCAGGTTCACCAGCTGGATTGTTCTGTCCAGGAGCACGCCCTCCACAGCCTCGTATACATTCCAGAGGATACAGACAATGGTGCTCAGGCCTACCCTGAAGTGCTGGAAGACAGACTGGCAGGAGTTGGGTGTATCTAGGACCCAGACCCCTATAGCCACCTGCTGGACCATGGGGATGGGGGTCCGTATGGGGGTGTGTTGTCACTCAAGCCAGGGTGTAAGGAGCTCAGCAAGCCAGAGTACGGTGAGCTTATCCATCCTAAAGTGGGCCCTCCAGGCTGGCTCATCCCACTGGGCCAGTGCCCTGGCCCACTAACCCTGTGCCCACTGAGCGACCCATATCCACCTGTCGATGGGCATAGAGAGCAGGGCTGCCCGGTGCATGGTCTCCCTTCCCCATTGGAGGTGCTTGGCCACCTCGCGGGTCACCGCAGGCTGGGTTCGGCCCTGGCTCACAGTCTGCTGGTCTGCCCCAGAGAGCCTCTGTGCCCTGAGCCGGACAAGGGCTCTTCTGCACCCACGGTGGGCCCTGAGGGCCCTTGCAGCTCTCCAGGCCAGGGAAACCCACAGGTGGGTGCCCAGGTGCTGCTCCGCGGTAAGGAGGCACAGCTGCTTGGTGTAGTCATGGTACCACTCAGCTGCGAGCACGAGGTGCATCCAGTAGGTGGCTTCCGTGTCCCGCTCCATGGTGGTGGGGGCACCGGGGGTTGGGGGACGGTTATGCTGGTCCGGTGATGGCCTGGGTGGGCCGGGGCCCTTCCCCCAGCTGTCTGGGCCTCTCAATGCGATGCAGGTGTCCGTGGGTGTGTGGTTGGGTGCACCTGCTGTCCTTGCATGGGGCCTCGTGCACACACAGGCATGCGAGGCTGTGCATTCCTTGTGAAGCTGCATGCCTTCAGCCATCACCCCCCCTCCCTGTTTGCAACACCATGTCCTTGCCAGCCTGATTAGCCATCCTGTTTGGGCGCTTGTTGTCTGCAGCTGTGCCGGGTCTGCACCCCACGCCTGTGGTATGTGTGCCCCCCTGTCCGTGGTGTTATTCTCCCTGTCTAGCTGGACCATGGCTGGTTGTGCATCCACTGGGCTCCCACTTCCCGGCCCCCATGGGGCCCCGCCTAGCTGGACCTTCCACGACACCATGTCCCTGTGTGACCCGTGGCATACCCCGGCTGTGCAGCTGCTCCTGGGCTTCCTGGACAGCCAGTCAGGTGCTTATGCGAGTCTGACCTCTGGTCTTCTCTACTTCGTCTGTGAGGCGAGTGCTCGTGATTGCCGGCTGCATGCGGAGCCTCTGGGGCTGGTTCCCTTCCCTGATGGGCACATCCCAGAAATGAGGTGCTCTCATGTGGCCTGGTCTGTGGCTGAGACCGTGTCTGCTCTGTCTGCGTGCAGCCTGGCCGCCTACATGCTCTGCTTTGCGGAGGGGGGCCCTGCCTTGACCATGTCCTACTTTGACTGTGTTCATGAGGCCCATGGGTACCAGCACTCTCATGGGGCGGTGTATCACCGGCTGTTGGAGCTGGGACAGCTTCCGTGGCCCCCTGCTGCTGACTGCTGCATGTCCGAGCCTACCGCGGTGGAGCTGTTGGCGCTGTCGGGCGTGTGGTCCCATTCGGATGTGCAGTTGGGGCTGTACATGCAGGATCCCTTCGAGACCTACTACCTGATTTCCCACCACATGTCCTTGTTGGGGTACCATCGGGGCATGATCCATTGGCCCCACGTAGTTCATTGGGTGGGGCACCCAACCCCTGGGCCTGTTGTGGCTCCCAGAAGCTGGCTGTAGGTCCCAGTGTGCCTCCCAGCCCCCCGGTTGCCTGCCCCCATGTGGGCTTCCACCCCTGCCCTGGGGCCGGTTTCCACTGGATGCTCCCTCCTTGATGTCTCTGCCGTGCTGCTGTGTCGCCTGCTTCCCGGGGTGCTGCTGCTCCTGCCTGTGGCTCCGGGCCCCCTCCGGCCCCCACTCCCCATCTGTCTCTGCACCCGGTGTCCCCCTCTGTGGTTGCCTTCCCTGGTGCCTGGGTCCGGCACTCTGCATGGTCTCACCAACCTGTCTGTGTCCAGTGGACTGCCCCCACCCACCAGCGCTGCCACCTGTGGCCCCGCCCCCCCTTGGGTGCCTGTGTAACCTCGTGGTTCTGGTGTCCCCATACTGCCCCTCCTGCCTTCCTCCGGGTGTGTGTGTGTGCGGCCTTGGACCTGATGCGCTGCATCAGGCTCTCCTGCCTGCCCTCCATCAGTCCCTCTCCAGGTTGTGGGGGCTGCGTGTGCCTCCTGGACTTTTCCCAGCCCACTCTCTGTTCTGTGTGGGCTCCCGCTGTGCCTTGGTCCTGAGCTCCTGGGGCCCCCCATTCTGGGACTGCCTGTGTTGCTGTGGGGGTGTCCATGCAGACAGTTCTGCTGTGGGGGTTGTGGTTGCCGTTGTCTGTGTCCTGCCCTGCCCCTGTGCCCTTCCCCCCCTTCCTCCCCTGTGCCCAATGTGCCTTGCGTGTTGTCCAGGCGCCCGTGTCCCCCCTTCCCTTCCTTTCCCTTCTGTGTGTGTGTATGTGGCCAGGCGTGTGCTTGTGCTGTGGGTTCCACTGTGCCCCCGCTGTCTGTGTGCCTGTTGTGTGTGGTACATGTCCGGCTCTTCTCCCTCTCCCCCCTCCCTTCCCGTCTCCCTTGTGTGGGTATTCCCTTTGTGCCTTTTGGCTTTGTTTACCCTCAGGCGGTCATGTCTGTGTCCCGTCCCTGCCCAGTGGATTCTGCGTGTTTTGACCGCGGCTGGGAATCGTCGTCATGTCTGTTGCATTGCCCCGGCCCGTGATCTGCCGGCCCGATTCCCTGCCATGGTCCCGGTCCCATGACGTCTGTTCGGGACTTTTATTCACCCCGGGGGGTGTGTGGTTGTTTGATTCACCCCCACCGGGAATCCACTGTGGTGAACCGGGCGCCCGTAATGTCTGAAATCACCCATGGTTTCAGCCCTGGATTGTACGTTCATATATTAAAGGTTTCTTGTAATGCTCTATTGATAATTAGTAGGACTGTGCACTTGGGTGTTGATAAAAATCCAAATAAACAAGGAAAAGCCCTTTTCGGCTTCCATATATGAAATACAAATACTAGGCCTGTGTGTTCGTATTTTGAGTGAACCCAACATTTCCTGGAAAATGCAATATCTGAGGACTTGAATTGGACCCCCCAAACTGCAGCACATTTTGGAGCTGGGCTGCTCTCTGACTCTCAGTTTCTGCCTACTTGAGGAGCCTGAAGTCAGCCCTCCCTACCCTTGAGGGGCTGTCTCAGAATTGCAGTCTCCAGCACTGCAGCCAGGCCCAGCTCAGCAGATTCTAGCCCAGACAGAAAGAAATGGCAAGTCACTAGCAGCCTCATTCCCCAGTCCCCAAGCCAGCGATACCTCCCACAAGTCAGTGACTGCCCCCCACCCCCCGTGAGTCAGTTCCATATCCAATTCCAACCTAGGGATCACACTTCCCACAAACCATTGACTACCTCTGAGTCAACCCCTCCACCACATTCCCTTCCAAAACCAGCGAGCCAGACCTATGTCTCATTCCCCTTCCCCAAGCAAGCAAGCTTCCCTGAGCTGAGTCCCATGCCTCATTCCCTCCAAGCCAGTGACACTCCCTAAGCCAGTCCCATACCCCATTCTCCAATTCCCAAGCCAGCAAGACCCACAAGTACCAGCCTCATGTTCTATTCTCCCCTCTCCCAAGCCAGCTGCATGCCTCACTCCCCCACAAGCCAGCAATTCCCTTGAGCTAGACCCATGCCCCATTCCATCCTCCCCAAGCTAATTCTCCACCCTCCCCTAAACCAGTGCTCCCCTTGTAGCAGACTTAGCAGCAATTTGTGGCTGCATTTTCCTTTCCTTATAGACTTGTCAAACTGGCAGAGCCTCACTGCACTTCTGGGCCAAAATAACCCATACACAGGAATCTGTGTTCACTGCATTTTCCACATTGGCAATGATGGGGAAAATACAGTGAACACAGCCAAAGATTAAAAAATACAAATAAATGCATATACTAAAGCAGAAATACAAATGCAGATACAAACACAAATACTTGACCCTATGCACAGCTCTAATAATTAGTAAACTATAGTTTAGTAACTATCACGTGTTTTGCACCTGTACAGTCCTTTGAGGAACAGGGTCTATGTGACTCTAAGACTAATCCATGGAGGTCATGGTGATCTTGACTGGTATTGACTTGGATCATTTTATCAGTAAACCTGTAAAATAGTGACGTTGTTGTGCCATTGTTGCATCTCTAGTTGGGATCCAAGCATTGTTGTGAAATTAATTAGAAATGGGAAAGAGGTATTCTGTGTGGAAACACTTTGCTGCTTTTTTTTGTATGTTGGGCATTGGTCAAGTTTTGATCATCAGTGGCATGAAGCATGTAATTATTCAACCCTCTGAAGATATTTTTCTTTATCCTAAGCATCATCTAGTGGAGGTGTCCTACCTCAGTGAAAAACTGCATTTAGGCCTGAAACGACAAATCATGGTGAATGCTCTTTGCACTGGGAAATGGTCATTCACGCGACACGCAAGATTACCAGCTTTTCTGTTGTTTTGGCCATTTGTTGTTATTTTTCATGAGTTGAACAGAGCTGCTGCAGAGGCAATACCAAGCCCCATGTGCACCCAGGGGCTGTGGAGACACAAAAGTGCCAACTAAGTGCTGGATATTGCTGTAAGGTTGTTGTTAAAGTGCTGTAAAACTGTTGTAAAAGTCCAAAATTGACAAAAAATAACAGGACATGACAAAAAATAAAAATAAAAAAAATCATCAATGGCAGAAGCACAGAATCACTGTCAAGCACTTCCAAAAGGTTGATATTTCCCTGCAGAATGGAACGCTCAGCCCTATTTGTATTTACTACCAATTGTCGACGCACCCCCTCCCCCCAAAGAAGACGAGGACACAGTATATGGGTTTGAACGGCCGCACTCTTTATTATTTAGCCAAAAGGGGGAAGAGGTAACCCTCCCACTTCCCCCTTTGAACTGGGGTCCTATCAATCTCTTATCCCTAACTGTTAACCTTCCCAACAGGAGGTTCCCCTATTGTGCCAGGCGTTGTCCTGTTTGCCTGGTGCCATCCTCTACCGTCTTCGGGTTAAGCCCGAGGGGAATCCTCCTGTGCCCTATCTTAACCAACTTTTCCAACTTACACCCTACCCCTACTACCGGTTTAACCGGGCCAGGGCGGGTTGTTCGCACCTATCCCCTCGCCCACCGAGGCGGGGGGTTTAAACAACAAGGATGAGGACACCGTAACCTCCTGTTTGGTGCATGGTCCGCCCAGCAGGCTCGGCCGCTCGTCTCTCACCCTTGGGCTGGCCATGCAGTGGGCCGCACTGAGCGGCTATGTCTGGCCAATACCCATCTCTTAAGGAGATGTTGCTACCCTATGCTATCCTAACCGTTTCAACTTTTAACCGTTGGCCTGAACTCAGCCTACCGCCACCAGAACCGCCAGCTCTGCTTGGCTGGTTCGCCGCCAAAATTCACCCTTAGAGGATTTTATATAGGCTTTGTTTCAGGACACCTAGATATACACTGCATCCAGCATCCGATAAGTGGACCCCATCGCTCCGATACAACTCGTCCTTATCGTGCCTAATTTCCGTATGAGAAATTGCGAAACCCCCTGTTCGCTGCAACCAGTTACCAATTTCCGAATTTGCTCTTTTTCTTGCCCGATCCACTCTACCCGGGTGATGGGCGTTAGCCCATACCCTCCTTTGCAACATTTCCGACCAAATAAGGGTGCAACCCTGAAACCGATCCTGCACCTTTTGCAGATCTGCCTTCGCCCTCTTTGTAAGCCTAAGCCCCGTGACCTTGGGCAGGTCATTTTCACCCAAATGTATTATCATTATTTCCGGTGCGGGGAATTTTTCTGCTGCCGCAGACAGCGCCGGGAGCAATTGCTCCCACCGCATTCCGCGTCGACCCAGCCACATTATTTTTGCCCTATCGCCTAAACCCAGCTGGGTACCCCATCCACTGCGTGCGGCCATCTTTCCAGCCCAATGGACGATGCTGTGGCCGACGATCCACACCACCTTCCGTCCCCTCGGGGGATCCGCGTCTAGAAAAGAAACCATAGTTAACCGGTTGCTGACGGGTGCCCAACTGCCCCGACATTCTTGGCTCTGTGTCCCTTATGTAAACACGGTAAGCAGCGGACCGCCATCTCCCTATATTTTGTATCCGTTCTGCAGGTAAACCCATGCTAGCGGCCACCGATGCCGCCCCTATGCGAAAGGAATGTGCCGTGTAACAACCTGGGTCTAGGCCTGCTTCCCTCACGCACATGTTAAGGACTGCCCCAAACTGGTATCGCGTCAGCGGATTCCCGTCCTCGTGAATAAATAACGGGCCCTCTGCTTTCGGGCGGGATGTCAGGTACTGCGTTATTGCTTCAACCGGGCATGTAAGGGTATCGCCCGAAGGGCGCAGCCTCACGACCCTACCTTTTGCCCTTTGGTCCGTCTTTGATCTTTTTATATGTAACAGGAGGGAGTCTCCCTGCCAACCCACGTCATGTATTTGCAGGGCCGCACCCGACCTGTCTTTCCTGGATTGGGGGACGATCTCACCGATCCTGAAAGCTCCAAACAATGCAACGCGGAACGCGGCAGTGAAAAGAACTATCTCACTGTCCGAGTGACACACTTTATGTAATGCCTGGGTAATCATTGTGAGGAGCTGGGGGGTAATGGGGGCCCTCGCGTCTGGTGTACGCGGGGTGCTACGTGCCCAACTCTCCTTAAGACGGCTCATAAAAAAGCCGTTATCAGGGGATGGGTGTCCCGCTAAGCGGCTCATAAAGGAAATGGCAGCTATTTTTCCCCCAATCGTACCCGGCGCCAAACCTCGTTGTTTCAACTGGAGGGCAAATTGAAGCATCTGGCCCTCAGGGATGGGGAATCCTAGATCCCAACCCTTCCCTGACCTGTATTCCTGGAACTCTCCAAAAGCCGTTCCGTACGCCCGCCTGGTTCTGGGCGCGAGGGATCCCTGCACTGCCTGATTTAGGGCTAGAATCCAAGGTTCCACATGTCCCCTGGCAACGGCTCTGGGTACTCCATGGCATCTGGTGCGAGTTGGCGAAAACGGTCTGTCTGAAATCGAGAAAGGGCATCGGCTATGCCGTTATCTATTCCGGGCACGTGCTTGGCCACGAACAAAATGTTTGCCCGCAAGCATTTAAGTACAAAATGCCGTACCAGCCGCATAACCCTTTCCGACTTCGACGACAGTTTATTGATGACATGAACGACCGCCATATTGTCGCACCAGAAGAGAACCCGCTTGTTGGAAAATTCTGCTTCCCATAATTCTACTGCCACCACAATGGGGAAGAACTCGAGGAATGTTAGATCACGGGTTAATCCCTGTTCTTCCCACTCTGCTGGCCATGGGGCTGCACACCACTTCCGCCTAAAGTACACCCCGAACCCGTGGCCGCCTGCCGCGTCAGATTGTATTTGGAGCTCCGACTCCAAAAGGAGTCGTTGCCGCCAAAAGCTCACCCCGTTATAGCCCTGGAGGAAAGCCTCCCAGGTTGCCAAATCGTCCCGCATCACCCTTGTCACCCGGACATGATGATGCGGGGGACGGTCGCTCCCTATAAGGGCATACAATCGGGACATGAAGGCTCTTCCTGGTGCGATGACTCGGCAAGCAAAATTAAGGCTACCCATGAGGGACTGCAGCTGCCTGATTGTTATCTTGTTGGCCGCCTTGGTTGTTGCTATCAATTCCTTGAGGGTTTGGAGCTTGTCGGCTGGCAATCTAGATAGTGAGCTCACTGTGTCGAGCTCTATGCCCAGATATGTCAATTTGGTCGTTGGGCCTTCGGTTTTCTCCGGCGCCAATGGTACCCCCAGCTCTGCAGCCACTCTCTGGAATGTGCGCATCCCATATGCGCATTCCGCTGTCCCTGCCCTTCCCGCGAAGAGGAAATCGTCTAAATAGTGCGTTATCAATCCCCGCCCTCCACGTTGGCGCGCGATCCATTCCAAAATGGTGCTGAACTTTTCGAAGGCTGCGCATGAGATGGAGCATCCCATGGGCATTGCCTTGTCAAAGTAAAATTTTTTCTGGAACTGCATGCCGAGAAGCTCAAAGTCCTCAGGATGCACTGGCAGGAGACGGAACGCCGACTTGATGTCGCATTTCGCAAGAAGGGCACCCTTGCCACAGGAGCGCACCATTTCGACTGCCGAGTCAAATGATGCGTACCTTACTGAGCAAAGTTCCGGAGGGATCGCATCGTTCACCGATTCCCCTTTTGGGTGGGACAAGTGGTGAATCATGCGATATTCCCCCGGGGCCTTTTTTGGGACTATGCCCAGGGGGGATATCCGGAGTGTAGGAATAGGCAAATCTACAAAAGGGCCCTGTATCCTTCCTTCTTTTACTTCTTTATCGATCTTTTGTTGGACTAATTGTTCGTTACCGGTCACTGATCTCAAATTTTTTGCCCCCAGATGATAACGGGGGCCTTGGGTGGGGATCCTAAAACCAATCCTGAAACCCTCTATGACGTACTCGGCGGTTTCGCGGTCGGGATAGTGCCGAGTCGCCAGTCGTAGCGCCTCATGCTGCACCGGAGTTGGCGCCCTTGCCCACTGGTTGACTGGCGCCTCCCTGGCTGGGGGGAGGCTGCCTGTTACCTCCCCGCCCCCTGCTCCTGGCTCCGTACTGTCTAAATCTGTTACACGTTGAGGCGGCATGGTCGCCCGCACACTGGGTGCATACGTGTTTAAATTTACATTGGGTCCGAAAACACCTTCCCCCATCATTGAAATCCCAACACGTAGGCCCCCCTGAGGTCTGCCGAGGTCTGTTCTTCTGTCCGCCTTCACCCTGCTGCGTGCCCCCCATACGCGAAAGGACGTGGCCACTATCTGATCGGGGGGCATACCTGGAGCAGCTGATGCACTCCAGCCAGATATCGTGGGCATGGAGATCCCAACGCAGTCTCGGGTTGTTGGCCGCCCTACGCCGGAAGGATTCGTCGTAGCGTAGCCAAGCGCCCGGTCCTCCTGTATCAAACGCTCGGCGGACAATGTCCGAGTATTTAATCATCTCCAGCCCTCGTTCCGGAAACCTTACCAGCGTTACCCCCATATAAATAGTATAAGCAGCTGTCCAGTTGGACCAGGTGCGTTCGGCCTTTGGCCTTTTGAACTTCTCCTTTTCCTTTCTCTCTTCCTTATCATTCGGGTCTGGTATAGGGTCGCTAAAGAGGAGTGCGAATATATCAATGTATTCGCCACTCCATATTTTTTCCTTAGTGGCCTGAAGCAAATGTTCCCCTAGTGGAGCAGACACGTCAGCGTGCCCGCCCGACAGGGGTGGGGGCTCTTCCCGATGGCCACAGCACCGTGCGGTCTGATGCGCACAGCACTGCTCCGCCCCCCACACTCGGGCCGCTGATCTGTAGCCAATATTTGGGCAGCGTCCGCAAGCCACATTGTGGCTTCGTGCTGCCCTCCCCCCGGTTTGCCCACTCCATTCCTGGCAAGTTGGGTACTGACCCCATCCGGGCTCCTGGCGGGTACATAGCCTAGCGTGGGGGTTCTCCCCTTGGCCCCTAAAGGGTCCTGCCCCCCAGTGTTCCTCCTCTTCTTCTTCCCACCTACCATACCCCCCTTGCTCACCTTCACCGGGTTCAGGTCCGCCCCGGGGGCTTGGGCCACACATGTAGCTCGTTGATTCACTCTGTCTGCGCTGTGCCGGCTCCATACTTTCTGACAACGCACGCATGCCCTCCTGGAGTGCCTCAAATTGAGCTTGATAGTCGGGGGGGCCTTCTTCCCTTCGCCGGCTCGGTCCCGGTTCGTCGTCCCTGAAACGAGAAGGCAGAGCCCGACGCCGCCCACTGGCCGTGCGGCGTGGGCCCTCCTCGTAGCCTGGGGACAGGCCAACTGGCCCTTCCTCCCCCATGCTCGGTTGCACAGATTCCCTCTCTTCACCGCCATATCGCCCCGGGGGGTCACTGCGACCCGCTTCCAGTTCCTCTATGCGGGCCTGATATCCTTCCAATTGGGCCTGCATGGCCCTGAGGACTGCCTCCTGCGAGGCCTCACCTTGCTGCTGCTTTTTGGGGTTAGCCTTTTTAGGGGGGGCCTTACTTACCCTCTTTGTCTGAGCCTTCTTCTGGCCCTTACGGCGGGGGGCCATTTTGGCACCCTGCTGCTTCCTAATGCCTCTGTGTGTTACCCTGTCCCAAGGGGAGGTGAAGTTAGGTTCAGCCAAGGAGGGGGCCAAGTGCCCTTTGCCTAAGGGGGGGGGAAAGCCCTGCTCCAGTGAGCTACCCTCCCATCAGGTCTTGAGGGGGAGGGGAAGAGGACCCATCTCCGCTGCCTGGGGGGGGGAGGTGCACCACTCCACAGCCCCCCCCCGGGTTTTATAATTTACTAGGGGGGTGGATGAGCCCACCTGACTCCCCTGCCCACAGTGCGGGCCTACTTGGCCCCCAGTAGCTGCACTGGCCGGCCTACTCCTGGTTGCAGGCCCAGCAGGGAAACCCCAGGAGTCAGAAGAATTCCCCCCACCAGTTACCAACCCTCTCCCCCCCCATCCCCCGGGGGAAACCATGCTGAGCGAGGGGGGGGCAATCAGGCCCAGTTCAGCCCCACCAAACCCCCACGCCTCGGGGAGAGTCACGGCTGCCATCCCAGGAAAGGGGTGGGTGGGGGTGGGAATCACGGCAGCACAAACCCCTTTACCCCCCCAACCGAGGGGCTAATCTAGTGTTCGACTGGGGGGGGAAGGCAAACAAGCCCCGGTGGGTGTGGGGCCCGGCAAATTCCCGGGCCCGTCCAGGCCCATCTGCCCCCACAGGGGGGGGGGGCGGCAGTAATCCCACCAGCTCCACCCCCACTCACCCCCACCACAAGAGATCATACGGGGCGAATTCCTAACCTCCCACCCCAACCCGTTCCCCCCCCCGCGGGGGAAAACACCACCTGTGTGCTGGAAGAGGGGGGGGGCAATCCGACCCCCGCTCAACCCCTTCTCCGCTTCCCACAGCGGCTCGTGCTTCCAGGGACTGATTCCCTGCTTCCGGTGTTGAGGAGCCTCAACTCTGGCCCCGCTGAATCCGTCGGCCTTCGTGCTTCGAGGCAAGCGGCCTACCACACGGCGCTGCCTCGATGCACGTCCTTCTCCCCGCTCCCGCCCGGCCGAGTGAGGCGGTTGAGCGGGGAGCTCTAAAATGGCGCCCGGGACTTCCGCTCTCGCGAGAGTCCCGGGCGCGCTCCTAACAAGGTTGCCGTGGCAACCAGGCCTGCTCTGCCTCCCGCCTCGCCGCCGCGGCCGCTCCTTCCTCGCCTCCTTTGGCCGGAGGGAGGAAAGGGGGCGCCGCCAAACCCCCGCCGCTTTAATCGCGGAGGGGACTTTGTTAGATAGCTTCCACCTCTTAAAACTGAAAACATCGTTATAGATATATGTTTAAGTATTTTGTGGTTAGATTGCCTCGACGGTGTCATTATGTAACAATGTCATGTATTCTTGTATTTTGATATTTCTTGCCAAAACTCTTCTTCAAAATGCTGACTAAAATAAATTGGTCTGCATACAGAAATCTGTCTTTGGTTGAAACCAACCTTTGTAGAGGCTCAGCAGTTTCTGAGTTTAGAGACACAAGTAAACAGCTGACTTTCAAGATTCTGACCAGTGAATAGTACATAGGTAGAATCTCTGCCATTGTCAGAGAAGTTGGGTATTATTTACTTTATCCTGTACTAGGGGCTTCTCTGTTTGTTTTTATTCAATTCCTGCCTGAGATATTTATCATCTCTACTAGAGTTTCATTGACTTGGCCAGCTAGTCAGCACAGTGACTTAATTCAAGAAATGTTTAGCTGTACAGAAAAATTGGCATAAAATGGCCCCTCAGGAAAGAGGAAGGTTAGAAGTTCTCTGAATTATAGAGTCTTCTCATCATCGCTTGGCAGAATGGGGTTTGAACTGTGTACCTATGAGACACTGAGCCAGAGAGATTAAAGCATATTCTTTCCTTTAAGGTTTTGACTTAGACTAAAATTTAGACAATGAATGTTGTTTAATTAATGTCTTTTGTACCATACTGTTCAATTTGTAACAGAACTTGTTTTTCCTTTTGTACCATCTGTTATTCCTTTTGAATTTAAGTAAACCTATATGCTTTTTATATATTCTTTTGTCTCAGGTTCCTCCTTTAAAATATATTGTCATTACTTATACATACTAAGGAGGGTCCTAACCACATAGTAGGTGTAATATCAGTGTAACCCACAAATTGGAAACAGTTACCCTATATTCAGGTCAGATTACGTCATGTCTGGATCACTAAGTACTTTTCCATTTGGGGATACAGGCAGTCTGCAACAACAAGAGGACAATTAGATGATATTTAAGAACACAGAAGGAATTATATAATATTTAATTAGAAGTGAAATTTATTTTCAACTGTTTAAGTTTCTGATGCCTATGTAACTCCACTCTCCTCCTATGCTCTAATTTCTTTGTGTCAGTGGACACGAGTGTTCACATTCGGGATAATCATACTGACCCACAACATCTTTTTATTATAATGTATTTAATTGCTATTTCTTCTTCTCTCCATCAGAAAATGTACAGAAGATAGGAAAAGGGCATTTCTAACCATTGCTGCTTCCCAGACATCCATTTGTAGTACTGAGTTCTGTAGGATTTTGCGAAGGCCACTGCCTTGTTAACTGGGGGGAGCACCGACACTTTTGCCTAAGGACAAGGTCACAGATCCTGTGAGTATTTGTAGTTGTTCCCCTTGACATCAGTGGAAGTTTTGCTATTGACATCAATGGACCCAAGATTTCAACCCATTTCATTTTAATCTGTTTGTAGTAGTGCAGAGGTTCTCATACTACAGGTTGTGACCCCAAATGGGATTAGCTGCTGGTGATACCATAATCCCATTTTATATTTAATATACTTTATATATGTCTTTATTGCTGTCTGGAGTCACAGCATTATATTTGTGTTTAAAATGGAATCAAGAACACAAACATTTGGGAACCACTTGTAGCGTGTGTATTTTTTGGCTAATTTTGTGTTTTTAAAGCCTTAATTAATTTTGATGACTCTCATGTAGTACCTTTGAACTACAACTATGTTTCTCTCTCACATCCTCTTTGTTGTGTGTCTACCTTAAATTCAGCAATAATTTATTTAAAAGAGTAACCATATCTTCTGTACTTTTATTCATTATTGTAATAAAGCCAACCCTCGAAGCTAAGTTACTTGGTGCGATGCAAACACTTAACTAGTATCCCTGTCATGCAAAGTTGACAATCTAAATATACAAAACAAACAAAGAGTGGGGGAAATATTGCAGTATTCCTAAGTGGGGAATTGTGGCTCAAAGACATTAAATTGCCCAATGTCTAATACAAAGTCTGTACCAAACTAATGAATTGACACTAGCCTTCCTGACTTGCAGTCTTACCATTCTACTCATAAAACCAACCATTATTTCATAATTATTTTGCTGGGATAAGTGCAAACTGACACACAACGGAGAAATTATAAACTAGAAAATGTAACAAAATATCATCTAAAACAACTCACTGTCATGAATCCAGCAAAAGTCAAGCTGTTCACTATCTGCTTTCTCCGAATACAAAGCTGCAGGGTTGAAGATGCTATTTTGGCCTCATGCTAAATGCACCATGACATAGGTAGATAGATCTTGACTTTATCTGTCAAGGAGGCAACTTTAGAATTCACCTTCACATGCCAAGATGTTAGGCTCTTCTTTAAAGAGAGTGCAAAGTCACTGCAGTTAAAGATTGTCGGTAATAATGGAGGAAGCAATGGAAAGCTTAGGTCATCAATGTGGAATACATGAAGGTCAGAGTACCAACTTTTTATTAATATGAAGAGGCCTTCATGCCTAAAGAGATTCAGGAAAACACACTGGTTGCCCGACAGTCCTAAATGTGATGAAAATCGCCCACTGGAGTGGATATTACTGTAAATCTTTGTCCACATGGCAGATTTACATTGCCTAGCTTCCATAAAATTCACTGTTAATGTCACAACACCTATTAAGCTGAGATATTTCTAGGTGCAGTATATCATGATATTTTACTATACAGTTTACATTATTCTTGGCATTTCACAGCTCACATTATGAGGTGGTTTGGAAGGAAAATATAGTAACTTGCTCTCACTTCTCAAGGACAAGCTTTTATTTCTTTCCTGAGAAACCTTTCAGAAAATGATATCCCAAATATTGGGAATAATAAGACTGAAAAATTCTGCATGCCAGAAGAGCTGAGATTTATTGAGCAGGAGTGTTTGGTTTCCACTGAGGCAGAATTTAATAAGTTTCCAGATTCTTATGTTCATATTCCCTTTTTCTAAATCCAAGTAAGCCATTTGAGAAGAACACTTGAAATGTTATGTATGGAATAAATTATGGTCTTTGTCATAAATCTAACTTCAGCTGTTAAGAGAGATTGGGAAAAATCCTGATTTTGGAACAACATTTAGGTGGCACAACTTCAACAGTTTAGCAACCATTGCTGCAGTGTGTGGAGAATGTCCAAGTGGCTCTGAGTGCTCTCAACTCCCGTTAATGGCATTCACTCAGGAGTTAACAAAATCTACAGTAATGTATAGTACAAAAGAAGAACTGAGTTAGTACCCTTCTACAGAATTTAGTGGGACTTGAGGGCACTTGGAACCTTTTAGGAGAAATGCAGGAAATATGGAAGAGATTTAGTTAAAAAGAAGAAAGGCCATGTTGGAAACATGCCTTCCAGGGGCATAGCTTGGTTGGAATGGGCCCAGGTACGACTTGCCACCCCTATCAATACCCTCTCCCGTGTCCCACCCCCTCCCCTCCTCCCTTCCCTCCACCCCCAGCATCCTTATTGTAGAAAACTGCCAACTTACATTGTAAGGCCAGTGAGTCTGCAGCACTGACTCCAGAGACACTCCTGATACCACAGCGCCTCTCCCTCCCTGCATTTGCTGTGCCTGAGCCCTGGAGGCTGTGGCACTGACTGCCTAGTGCCACCACCACCACCACCACACCGGTGCTTGTTCTGTACTGTGCCACCCGCCAGGTGAGTTCCATGTGCACTGCAGGTGCTCCCGCTTTCGCTCAACTCAGTCTCCGTAACAGGACAGGATTTGTGCCTCCCTCCTCACCAGCTTGGGCCCTGGGACAAATGTCCCTCCTGTCCATACTGTCCTACTTCTATTCCATTCTCTGATTTAAACAGATCACAATGAACAGCTTTGTATGTCGAGTCTTCGCCCCCTTCTGCAGAGTCAGATTTTGCTCAATAATAAATGCTGGATATCATTCTCAATGAGCTAATGATCTGATGCTTTATGTCAAATTCTGTGGATCAAATTCATTCATGGTGATTTCAAGAAAGTAATAATACCCAAGGTGAAAAGAATCTAGAACCTAACATCATTTGAAGGATCTTCAAACATATTCTGTCTCCTACCTTTTTAATATTTGAATCCAACAAGATAGCCACCTCCTCCAATAATCTTTATGTGGCCTCTGAATTCCATGTATGCCCTGACCATCCTTTCTGGTCAAAGAAACAGGAATGTACTAGGACTGCATGATCAGGACTAGACCTGGAAAAAGAATTTGTAGCTAAATCCCCTAGCTGAGCTTGTCTCCTTAATCTCTGTTAACTAATTGGCAAACTGACTGATTATTTGTTTCTTGCAAGTTTGTGTTGCGTACATTGTGTAAAGTTTTCAGCCACTGGACTCATCATGGATAGAGCAGAAATAAATATTTTAAATGAGCAAATGTATCCAGTTCAACCTATTCACATCTGTCTGTGCACAGCGAATATAAAGGTTGGAACTGAAACTATTAATTTGTGAAATTCATTTTGGTTTTGGTACTTTGTTCCCTTTGGCACTTCAATATTTTGTAATTAATTCATTTTATTTTATTTAATTCACTTTGCTTTTTGGCAGTTTGCATTTTTTTTTTTTTTAAATGGGTTTAAAAATAAAAATAAAATTGAACGTGAATTTGAATGGGATTGGTTTGTCTGTGTGATGTAATGTAGGAGAAAATCACAAAAAGTACCAAATAACAGAGTGAACAAAATAAGTGAAGCTGAAAAAGTGCCAAAGTGACCGACGTTCCAAATAACAGAGATGAAAAGCATCACCAACAAAACCACTATATCTGATGAATTCACTCTAGCTGATATGGTCCCAATGAAGTGGATAATAATCATTATCCATTTCCATTTGGTTATTTTGGTTATTTCATTTATTTTGAATATGTCAGTATTAAACAAAATGACCAAAGTGAAAGGACTGAGTTAGTGAATATCCATTTTGTGGATATTATTCAGGTCTTGGGATAGCTATCTGAAAATGCAAATAATATCCACGGATACAAAATTGGTTGAGTATGCCTCTTCCAAATAACTAAACAAAACACCAAAGTAACGAAGAACCAAAATGACAGAGTACCTACCAAACGGACAAATTTCACAATGGTGCCAAATTGGAATGAGGAGATTTGTTCCTGGAATGATCATCATATCTGTATTTGAGAATGCATTTTCATTTGAGTCCTAGTCATTGACTGTTCCTGCAAACAGGCAGGTTTACACAGTCCTGTGTGATCCATATGATCCCAGCTGTGAAGGATTCTGTCCCATATTGATGTGTCCTGTTTAACTGCTTTGTTTAAATCATGTTTTACTTCATTGGGTGCTCAGCCCCCACCCCCTTGGAGTAGGCCAATAACAACCAGCTTTTACTGCACAGCTAAGACAATATTATAAAAGTTAATAATTACAAATAAAAACTAAAGTTATTGCTTACATGATCATTTTTATCTTGAAGGACTTTGGGAAGTCCAAGAGGAGAGTGGGGTGAATGGAAATGGTATTTCTCTGTTAATCATTGTTTGGTTTGTAAGAAATTAATTGCAAAGCAGAGGAAGCTTTGGTTTATCACTTCTTGCCCTTTTAATTCCCCACACGCTAATCTATGCCTTGCTTGAAAGGGATTAGAAAGGATGACCTGCCCCTTTCTTACTTTAATTGAGCTATTGTGTTTCCAGTTAAGTCCAATTTGCCACTCGTCTTTGTTACTTTATAACTGCAGCGCAAGCTGTTTTCTCAGCAGAATGTGATCTGGATAGTCAGTCCCTGAAGAAAGTAAATGTATGTGGACAACAGCGAGAGCAGCCTTGGTCAAACTAAATTTCATATTTTAAGAATGCTGAGGCAGTTTCCCAATATGAAAAGCAAATGTTATGTTTTCTGTTCACAAAAGCCGACATAGTCAGGCAAACTCTCTCTTGTGGGGCTCACCTCTTGATTCAAAAGGGAAGCTCAGTGAGCATCAAGAATGGATGTACTCTAGACAAGGGGGCTTAAAGGTCGGCACCAGGATGAAAGCAATAACTATAGATTGCCCATCTATGAATATACAGACTTCTGTGTAATTAAAGGGAATTTCACATACATACCAATGTGTTATAGGAATGGCAACCCGCACCAAATTTCAGGTATGGGTTGTTACGGATATGGTTTATTCTCCACCCAGATTTAATTATGGGTATGGTATGGTTCAGATCCATAATTAAATCCATAAAAAAACCCTCTTCCCCCCCCCCCCCCCCTGCAGGACCACCTCTCTCTCTCACACACCTCCATGCACACACACACACACACACACACACACACACACACACACACACACCGGGCCCTGGTATAGTCACCGGCCTCAGGGTGACCTTGATTGCAGGTCTGGTGGGCTGCATCTTAATTGAAGGTTTGGGGGGGGGGGTGTTCTCCTGTGTGGAGGAGTCCCCCTGTCAGGCTCTCTCATCGCAGCATGCTGTGGAGGTTCCTACTCCACAGCACGCATGCGCAAAATGGAAGCTGGGGTCATTCTTTGCATGCGCAGCCCTTTTGAAAAATGGCGCCGGCAGCGTCATTTCCATTTTGCAAAAGGGCAGCTGTTCTGAGCATGTGCAAATGACCACAGCTCATTGTGGACTGACAAGTGTCTGAATCAAAATAAGATTCTATAGTGATGGTGAACTTTAAATCAAAAGTAACATGGAGAATAACATCACACAGTTCAAGAGACCAATCACAAGTCTTCCAATTGTTGTTTTAGTCAACTCATTCTGGAAATGGAAGCTTTTCAGGCTGTATGCAGGCACCTATACCCATCATCACTGCTATGCAACTGGCTGTGGTGCCATCAAATCAATCTCTGTCAGATTTCTGGCTACCCAAACTCCTGCAGGAGTTGTTCTGGTCAGCGGCGAAGTGCAAGGTGCCTCGAATCCATTCCTGCAGCCCCTTGGGGGAGGAGGGGGGTGAAGTGGGGATCCCGCCACTGCTGCTGCCTCCATCCTGCCTGCCAGCACCATAACTGCTCCTAATGTGTTATGCAGCAGAAAGTTGGTCTTGCTGCTTCATAATGCGGAGGAATGCAGTGGTCCGTCTCCTCACAGGGATGGGTCGTCATGAGAACATTACACCAGTGCTCCGTTCTCTGCACTGGCTGCCTATAGTCTTCCGAGCTGCATTCAAGGTGTTGGTTTTTACCTATAAAGCCCTTTATGGTCTGGGCCCTGCCTATCTGAGGGATCGTCTCAACCGCCGGGTCCTGAACCAGCCCCTGAGGTCGGCTGGGAGTGCCCTTCTCTGAGTCCCCCATGTATCTCGGGTGAAGTACCTCGGGTGATGACAGTGAGAAGGGCGTTCTTGTTGACCTCACCGAGGCTGTGGAACTCCCTCCCAATGGAGGCCCACCTGGCCCCAAACCTCCCCTCTTTTCATAGACAATGCCAGACCTGGCTGTTCCGCTGGGCCTTTGGTGAGGAAGACAGGTGAAGGGTGGGGGCTCGTGTTTCTTTTCTCTGCCGTGGGATATTTTATTGATTTTTAAAAGGATGTTTATTTATGTGTTTTTAAATATACTTTCAGCTGCCCTGAGCTGCAGTAGCAGGAGGGGGCGGCCTATAAATGTGAAGAAAATAAATAAAAATAAATAAATATTTTCTCCACAGGAAGATCTGCCAGTGTAGGCAATGAAGAGGAACTGACACCAAGATGCCACTGTTTGGGAGGATTTGTGCCAAACCTGGGTCTGAGTCCATCACCTGCCAAGACTGAATACATTGGCAGCCATCTCCAAAAACTGGAGCATATGGAGGTTGAAAGCACATTTTGTGGTACCAGTTGATAAAAATATACAGTGTGAAATTGGCTTACATAGTTGTCCTAAGGACTGTTTTCTTGGAGGGATTTATACTCCAGTTAGGAAGTTTATGTGTATAGTTACTTGTAAATTTATCCCTTCTTTCTGGTTATGACCATGGAACAAGCTGCTTAGCACTATTCTGCAGATTAAGTTAATTTAGATGATGATAGGCTAAATTAGTGGCTCCCAAGATTTTCATGCTTCCATCACCTTTGTATACTTCCCAGCAGTCCCTACATCAGAGGGATAGTCCTTTTTGGGATGCTGAATCCCACTGTTCCTCTCTAAGGGGTCAAAGCCCCTCTTTAAGGAAAGAGAGAGACACAAAAGGTCCAGTATTCAAGTCTGAAGCACCTCTTTCCTGGTTGTCTCTTAGGAAAAGCACTTGAGAGGAGTATAGTGAGATGATGGAATGAGAAGACACTAAGGCTGCTTTTAGACAAGTGGCCAGATGCAGTGAGTTCTTCAACATGCTTCCTGAAAAGCCCCATAGGGTGCATTTAGACGTACTGGAAGTAGCCGGCCACCACTTGCACGGTCCTTTTTAAGGTGCCTTTTTTGAAACCCCGATATCGAACATGCTGGGATGTTGGGAAGTGTGCCTTTGTCAGTCCCCAAACTATGGTGTGATACCTTGATGACTTAACAACCCCTGTCCCTGTGTCCCAGTTACAGTCTTGGCTTGCCTTACCCATGTTGACTTCCTTCCTGCCCCACTGCAGCCTCAGCCCCATCCAGTCATTCCCTTGCTGCTTGTGCTGCAGGTGAACTCTTCCTGCTCTCCATCAATTGACGAGGAGGAGCACTCCATCTTGTCTACAGTGCAAGTTCCAGCCTAAGGCTTGTGCACTGTGCAGCAGGCCGGATGTTCCTCAGTAAAGCTTCTCATCTGCTCCCCACCAAAGAGCTGATCACCTAGGAGTAATAACTGCTCTGCAAGCCTTAGCCTAAAGAACCAAAGGTGTTTTCAGACAAGCGCCTACCCCACCCATTACCCACTGGTTGCCAGTGGGGAGGAGCTTGTCTGAAAACACCTATAGGGAGTGATTCAACTCCCTGGTCATGTTTCAGTTACACGTCAGAGTGTCATGACTCAGTGACTGAGAAAAACTGGGCTAATTGGTGCAACTTTTGCATTACTTATTTTAAAAAGGGTTGTAAAAGCAAGCTTGGTTTAAAATCGGATCCTGCTATCCTCCCTCCCACCCGCCAATATTTGTTGTTTTAATTGAGGAGTCCTACTGAAATGTTGCAAAAAAGATAGAACAAATTTTGCTGTTACAAAAATAATGATTGAATACTAACTTCAATGAAATTTCCTTGAAAAGGCCGCAGACTCAGTGCAATGCAGTACACCGAATTCATAATTCATGTTACCTCTGTTTTTCTTGTACGTGTGTGTAAGGTCCTGGAAAGCTGAGGAATGTACGAAGCTGAGCACAAAGAGCTGAGTGCTGCTTCAATTGTATAATAAAGTTCTGTTTAGATCTTCAAGGATATATGCCTCTTGTATATTCTTTATACCTCCTTTCCTCTTGTCCAAATTGTATTGAGTATGGCAGTAAAATGTATTAATTGGGTCTGTGACACTTCAATTCTTCCTATGATATCTGATATCCTTATACTTATGTCAAGTGAACTAGTATTTGGATACACTCTGACAGCTAGAAAAGCAATTTACCAGTGCCTCAGGAGTGCTAATATTTCTTCCCTTCCCTTCCTGAGCAATCTGTCTACTTATCTTTATGTTACTTTCCCTACCATCCAGCACCTTTCCTAAAGGTACTATCACTCAAAGCCCTATACTTCTGATAATGCCCTCACAAACAGGTTTCCTTTTTAAGGAAAGCTACAGATATGCACAAGGTATGTTCCAGCTGCCCTTACTCAGAGTTGGATTTACATATTTGCACATGAAGTATTGTTAGTCTGAGCTGCACTGTCCATTTGGGAACTCGTGAAAATGTCTTTACTTGGAATAACCTGTAAAATAGATGCCCATAGCTTCAGCCTCATGCTATTTTAATTCTGTTTAAAAAACAGGAGGACAATGAGTTACTGTTCACATGAAAAGAGAGTGCAAAGTTCCTTTTCCCCCTTCACTCTGCACATTCATGTTTGAAACCAATGCAGCACAAATGATTAGCAAGAGAGATCTTTAAAAAAAATAATGATGTTTATGGAAATAAGATATTTCATTTAGAGGTCTACATTAAAATCAACTTGAGCTTTGACTACTTTTCTTCTTTTTTTGATTTGTTCTTTTTCGTCATTTTTGTTTTGAGTATAAAGAGAGTTATTGTGGGCCAGACAAATGCAATGCAAATGCCACTTCCTTCTTCAAGACACACCTTCTGTCTTAGCCAGAAGCAAACTATCTCGTAGAGCATATTCATTGACATATAAGGGGCAGAGCACCATGCACATGTATGGTGCTATGGAAATAATGAAAAATAAGATAATCTGCTCGCAGTTACACATGTGTAATTCACTAAAAGCCACGTCGACTTGAATGGTATACATATGCAGTGCAGTAAAAGAGATCAGCACCCTGCCTAAGGGAAATCCACTGACATTTAAGATATAAGAAATAGGGTTGTGGTTATAGTGCAGCTGCACTGGGGCCTGAAAGCCTGGGGGACCATGTGCAGTTGTGTTGCTTGCTGATGCTCCCCATATCCAGTGCTCAGAGTGAGTTTGCAGGAGCAGGGCCTACCTGAGCGAGGGCAAGCATGCTCTGAAACCTAAGGGGTAGGACCTGGTATCCCATGGGGCTGGCAACCCCTCCCTGTTGAGCACTCAGACAAGCCTATCAGGTCCTATCTCCCTACCCCAGTGCCTCCTCAGATGAGCTCCACTCCACCTTGCCAGCCTCCCTGTTCCTGGCAGCCCCATTGCCCCATGCTGGTGACAACAGGCTTCTCAGTCCCTCACTTCCCCTTCCTTCCTCACAGCCTCCTTTCCCCACTCCGCTGGTGACTCCCATACACTCTCATGGCTGGGGTGGGTGGATGGGGGAATTCCATCTTCTGGACCAGGGCCCATCACAACCTAGCTACACCCCCGGTAAGAAACCAATATACAGATCTTTGAATGTATGAAAACGCACTATTTAAAATAAACAAGATCCAGAAAATTTCCATTATCTAAAATTGACTTAATTTTTTTCGTATATAAGTAATATTTAACACTCATATAGCACTTTCAATATTCAAGGTGTTTTATAATCCTTATCTTGCTTTCTCTCGCAATAACCCTGTGAGACAGGTCACTATTCTTCCCATTTTACAGATGGAGAATTGAGCCTGAGAGATAATTGTGACTTGCCCAAGATCACCCAATGAGTTCATGGCTATAACAGCCCTTCAGTCCTGGTCTCTTAGGTCAAGCGCCTTATCCACTAAACTAACTGACCTAGTGGATAAAGTGCTAATGGGTCATAACTTCAGCTACTGTAAGTAGCTGACTTCAATGTGGGACATATTTATACCAACTGAGAATCTGATGAATTTAATCCACTGGAAGATCTGGCAAATGACTTGAGTCTTGTATCTTCCATGACTTAAAGCAAATGCTGGGGAGGTTCCCTTTCTTGTGTTGTTTAACTCCTGTTTCCAGTTCTTCGGGGAAAGGGAATATTGGGTCTTTAATTTACTAACTCTCTAGGCATCTGTGCCTTCTCCCTCTGCCTGATCTAGCCTATGAAAGGTGAAAGACTGAAAGCTGACATTCCTGCTCCTCAGAACAATTTACAGAAAGAGATACCATCCACATTTTGGGAGGAGACCTTGGGGTGGTAAGGGGATAAATATTAGCCCTTTTCACACAAGAGGCCCCCACCCATCTCCATGCAGTTTTATCATGTGGCAATGGGTGGAGGAGACCCAGTGAAAGTCACGGGGGATGGGCGGGGGTGTATGCGCTCCTGCTCTACACCCACCTCCACCTATCTACACCCATCACCCACGTATGGAGCAATGGGCTCCAGTGCCTGATGCTCCATGGGTGGAGGTGGGTGTGCGCCCATTCCCACCATGGTCACACACCCATCCCCCCACCGACCACAGTTTGTTTAAAAACAGCCATTGTTTTGTCAGAGTTCTTGATTGATTGATTTTTTAAAGTGAGTTTGAAACTGCTTAGAAGTTGTTTAGAACATTAGAAGCAGTCCTAGTGGTGATGAATTTCTGAGCAGATGTCAAGCAAGGAATCCCCCTCTTATGATGCGGACACAGCCAACATATATGATGTATAATTACTAGGGGCGGGAAACCGGTAAAATCCGGTATCCGATAATGCCGGTACCGGGCGTACCAGCATTATCAGATTCGACCCGGTAATCCGGTCTGGGTACCGGATTCCGGGGTACCGGATTTTTTTTACATTGCAGCCATTTAAAAATGACTGCAATGTAAAAACTTAAAGCCCCAGCAAAAAAGTTTTTTTTAAAAAAAACCTCCCCGAGTCCAGGCTGCGCGGGTGGAAGGGGGGACACCCCCCACCCACCCTGCCCAGCCTGGATTTTTGTTTTAAAAAAGACCCAGAGGCGAGCCCACCCCCCAGCACCAGCGGCCGCGGCGTCCC
>QEPC01004719.1:808798-834173 GCA_003113815.1 Sphenodon punctatus
ACCCCGTCACGCCATATCAGACGTGCCGGGGGATCCCGGCAGGGAATCTGGGAGGGGGCGGGGCCGTGCGGCGCAACGTGCGGCTGCACGGCCCCGCCCCCTCCATGCTCCCCGCCGCCCGCCCTCTGGGGAGATGGGCAGGTGGCGGGGCCAATGCGGCCGCAGCGTCCGGCCGAATTCGCCATGGCCCTGGATCCCGCCGGTGATCCCAGGCCGTGGCGCCCGGCCAGATGTTACTTTTTGTTGGTCCCCGCTGGGGATCTCTTTGACCACGCTTCCCGGGACATTCCCCCAGCTAGCCTGGGAAGCATGGTTCAAATTGACCCCTTGCGGGTATTGACCATGGCGAACATCTGGCGGCCGCCAAACAGACGTTCAAGACACAGTGACCACAGGTGGGTATTCACCGTGGTTCACTGTGATCTTGTAACATCTGAAAACACCCTTAGTTTCCTGGGAAGACATGTTTTGCAATGTCAATAAGAGAGAGAGTTAGATTTTGCAGATCCTCAGCATTTGTTCCATTGTACAGTTTTCCATTTGTCTCTGCAAACCAGAGAGAATTTTTTCCCCATGTTAAGTGCATCAGAAAACCAGCAGGCCATGTATTTCAGTACTTGCTCATCTGTTTCTAAGGTTATTGGACTATATCCAAGATAAAGAAAAAGGGCAAGGAATAGCTAGTTCACAGATGGTCACATAATTACAATATCAATTGCAATTACTTAAGTACAAGTCTTCTGCTCGAGATCTCTTGCAGTTCTGGTTTTGGTCTGTTTCCTTAAAATTGCACAGTAACATATTTCAAATCTCAAACTGCAGCAAGAGGGGTGTACTTGTACAAAAGGGAAATGTCTGCATCTGAAATAGTGTTTAATTTCTTGCGGTTTATAAAATTTTATGAACTAGAGCTGTACTACAACACTGCAATGCACAGACCATTGATACTGCTGTAATCTTTCAATTGAGATACCTGTATGGGCATGATTCAATAGGTAATGGACTGTATCAGTTCAGCTTGACTGTTGGGACTTTATTGCTGTCCCCACCCCTGTGACAGCTGCTTATTAGTGTGTAATGCTGTGGAAGAAGTCTAGGGAGAAATAAGCTCTAGAAATCGAGAGAGAAATGAAACCCTGTGAAATTCCTTATCCCCCCCCACCCCTCTCTGACATTCCAGCTCTCCGTCTGTAGGATTCTCTTTGCTAAACTAAATAGTTTAAAAGGGCCATTATTTCACTCTGATTAACGCTAATGGGAGTTGCAAGAGTAAAACCCCATGCACTGAGCTGAGAATATGTGCAAAAATGATGATTTTTTTTTTGCTCTGTTGCTTTAATATATTATCTTTCATCAGCAAGTGAATCCTCTCTTTATGTAGCTCCAAGAGCCAACATATGGGGTGGAAAGACAGTCTCAGCATATTTATATTCCTTGATTTGCATACGAGCATCAACACAGTTCATGATTTAGGGAGATGATAATGGATATACAGTCTTTCATCTCAGGTTCATCAATTTAAGTCCAGTCAAGCCAGCAGTGACTCTCTATTAATGGGTGATTGTACTGTGAAGGGCTCACTTGGTGCTCTTAGTCTAGTTCGTATTGAAGTCAGGTCATGTTATTAAAGAAACCAAAACACATCATCTCATTTGGGCTCTGCCAGAGAGAGGCAGCTTTAGGCGTAGGCCTCTAAGTGACCTCCTAAAGTCCTGCAGCCAAAGATGCCACATGGCTGCTCTTAGTATATTTTGTGCTGACAAGTCAGATATGAAGAGATCCAGGTCTAGGCTACTAGCATATCTACTGATATAACACAGGAGCCCGTTTTCAATGTTTGCCTACAGTATGAGTGAGGAATAGGGCTGTAGCGGAATATCGCAGCGGTAGCTATTTCCGGTGGAAACAGCGTTTCCGCAATTAGTGGAACGGCATGGCAGAGGCTTTCATTCCGCGGTTTCATTCCGCGGTTCCGCGGTTCCGCTTATTTAATTCCGCAACTTAGTGGAATCATGGAAACATGACATTTTCGCTATTTCCGCAATTCCGCCAGTGCCAAAAAATAGCGGAATAGCGGTTTTCCGCGATTTCCGCAATTTTTCCGCAATTCCGCGATTTGCAGAATTCCGGCGGAATTAGCGGAATATCCGCAGAAAAGTCACGGTGTGGCGCGGGCAGTTCCGAAATGGCGGAACGGAATCGCGGTGCGCTAAAAGTTGCTGCCGCATCAGCCCTAGTGAGGAACCTCAGGCACAGAGGGCCAATTGTGGCCTGCAGCTAGTTTTTATTTGGCCCATTTCCAGTTCTTGGATATGGCCCTTGGGTACAGACCTTCCCTCAACACTGAAAGAGTAGCTCAGGGAAGGAAGTAGATTTGAGGGCATGCACTCAAGGTCAAGAGATGGCTCCATGGCACAGATCCATGACCTGGACCCTCCCTTCATTTCCCTGATCTAAGCCCACCCCTTAAGCACCTCCACCCCAACTTCTATGTGGCCTTCTTAGCTTGTATCAGTGCTCAAAGTGACCTGTGTGTGTGTGTGTGTGTGTGTGTGTGTGTGTGTGTGTGTGGGCAGGGGGCGTTTCCCCTCCCCTTCAGCAAAATCAAAAGCCACCACTGCTACCCTACTTTTCCTTACCAATGCAAAGGATTTAGGACCTGTTCCAAAGTCTATTGAAGTTAATGGAAAGACTTTCCCTAACTTCAATCAGCTCTGAATCAGGCCCATGATGCACCAGAAACTGAACAGTACTATTTTGAGCCTTAAAGACAGTCAAAGAAATGGCGTATAATAACTGTAACTTAAACCGTACTTGTTACTGCCAGGACTGACCTTGACAAATCCCACTATATTAGGGAAAGGTGGTATGTGTGGAAGCTTCTAGTCCCATTGTCCACGTCATGATTTTATTGAGAATAAAAATAAGATCCTCTCTACTGGTGGTTTTTCACTACTCACCATTATAAAATTTAGAACAAAGTATTATATTTGTGGAGAACTCAGGCATTTGTCACAGGCTTTGCATT
This sequence comes from Sphenodon punctatus, assembly GCA_003113815.1. Classification (NCBI taxonomy): domain Eukaryota; kingdom Metazoa; phylum Chordata; class Lepidosauria; order Sphenodontia; family Sphenodontidae; genus Sphenodon; species Sphenodon punctatus. The sequence goes on from QEPC01004719.1 coordinate 811,827, forward strand.
ATTCACATACATAATTCAAAACCACAACGTTTAATCCTCATTTTTGGCTGGAGATATAGTCACTGCAAATTAATGGGAACTTCTGAGGCTTTTAGCTATGAAAGGTTCTACTTAGAAGATATTTATAAACAAGCAAACCTCTGCTTTTGTTACAATGACTACCAGTCCATGGCACATATGATGCACTGCAGTTATTACACTGCCTCTATGAAGTGGTATGCTTAGCAAAATGAGAACTGGACCATTATGGATATCCAATGCTTGCGATATATTCTGCAGAAAGTGAAATATTTGCCATATATATTAAGTAGGAGAGATGGAGGCAGTTAAAATGTGTAGCTCAAGAAGCGTGTTTCCCCAATTGTCCTCTCTGCAGTCGACACACAGACTTTAGAAAAAGCTGATAGGGAAAAAACATGGCTTTTGAAATGAAGTATTCAAGAAGGCTACTCAGGATAAATTTGCAAGAAGACAACAGTTTGGAAGATGGTTGGAATGAGAGTAAGGATTGTTGCAGTAGAAGCACCCAAAAAGGCAGAACTATTTGGGCGTATCTGCTGAATGAAGGGAGATTGCTTGCTCAAGACCATGGTCTTTGGCTTAGTCGCAGGAAGCACACTGGAAAGCAGGTTGCCCCTGGGGTGGAAACGTGACATAATGTAGCAATTGTGCAAGAAAAATTTCCAACCTAGATTCAACTGACTCTCGTATCCTTAAGACACACAGGAAATCAAGAGAGGGTCAGAAGCTTTTTCTTAAAAGAAATTAATTTTACTAAAAAGAATGATTTTGATCATACAAACAGTCAGGTAATAGAAAAAAACAGGGAGTGAAAGAGAAATGGGAGGTACAAAGAAGTACATGATGAACAAAATCCAGTAATGCATTGGATGATTAAGTTAGTACCTACAATTATTTGGAAAAGTGCAGTAAAATAAGATATTGCATAAATCTCCCTTTAATCCTAAATAAAGATATTGTAAACTAAGGTAAACCCCCTCATAAGAATGGCCAGTTCTGAAGTGGTTCAGCTTACCCTTAAAAGAGAACAGGACTTAATGAAGAAGCAGCTTTCTGTCTTCAAAACAGAGGCCCTTTTTACACGGATGCACCCCCTCTGCCCACATGTACAACTACATGGGTAAGGGGGGGCACGTAACTTACCACTGTGACTGGTGGGTCGGGGTGCGTGCACTCTCTTGCTCTCCAGCCACCTCAACCCATCCCCACTGTTCCCCCACGTATGAAGGCATTGGAGGCAATGGAGGTGCCTTTGTGTGTGGAGGTGGGTGGGTGTCCGTGTGATGAGCTGCTGACATGCCACACACCCACTGCTGCCTCTACTCATCCCCCATGGACTTTGGTTCCTTCCTGGACTGTGTAAAAATGGCCAAAGACTCTGTGTCAGAATACCGTGGTAGACACTCAGGATAGGGACTTGGGGGTGATGATCTGCATAGATAACAAGCCTTCAATTTTAGGATATTTTCATAGACCACATCGTTACTAGATTCATGTTTATAGTAGTCCCTATAATTATTAATAAAGCTTATCATTTTATTAGAATTTCAGCTCAGACTCGGCTAAATAAAACTCTCTTTTATCAAAAAAGCTGCTCAACATATATTTCACCTTTCCCCTAATTCTTCCTGCAAGTCTGACTATACACTTGACCTTTCCTCTACTTCTGCCTCCCAGTCTAACTACTCCTTCCTCATTTCTCCCTCCTGAATCCTGACATGATATGAAACTTGTCTTAATATCAAGTGAACCAACTTATGAACCCTCTCTACGCCTCAAAGCCTACTATGCCAAGCCAAGCAGTCAGGGGCGGCCCCTCCCCCAGGACATTGGGGCAGGCGCCCCTCAACCCCTCAAGTCCCTCAGGGGTCCCCCCATGCTTTATGGGGAGTCCCCAGCAAGCCAGAAGCTGCTCATCAGCTGATCCAGTGCAGCATGAGAGAACTCTGCAAAGGGAGGAGGGGGAGGGAAGTCAATCATCCTCCTCATGCTGGGCTGCTTCCCCCTCCCTCTAGCTTTCCACTCACTGGCCAGAGAGCGAAAGGGAGGCGGGGACTTAGAGAATGTCTCCCAAGCCCTCAGAAAGCATGTGCTCGGCGTTGACCCAGAAACACACCGCTTTCTGGGGGATTGGGGAGAGAGAGGGGGAGGTGCCATGTGCTCCTTGGCTGGGTTCCTATGGAGAAACCCAGCCAATCAGCAAGGCTTAGGGGGCGTGTCCGGGCACCTTTTCAAAATGCTCTGGCCACCTCAGAGCTGTTTTTTCTCCCCCTGGCCCCTCCTCTACCAGAATGGGAGGAAGGGGGGAAAGAGCTGACTCTTTCCTGCTCCTCCCTCAAGGTACACTAGAGGGGAGGGGGGAGAGATTGGAGTCAGACTACACAGAGTGATCAGGAGGTCTCATCCTTTCAGAAATCTGGTAAGTTTTGAAAAAGCAAACCCCCTGCCCTGATCTTGTTTGCTTGCTTGTGCTTTTAATCTTTTGTCCTCTTCAATTCCTCCCCTCCTGAGGGGGGCTTATACATGAATGGATGGTTTCTCTGCTTGAGTTTGGGGGGCTGATGGATCGCAGGGGGTCTGTGTGGCTGTTACTGGGGTCAATGTTGGGGTGATGGATCACAGGGGGGGTCTGTGTGGCTCTTACTGGGGTCAGTGTTGGGGTGATGGATCGCAGGCAGTCTGTGTGGCTGTTACTGGGGTCAGTGTTGGGGTGATGGATTGCAGGGGGGTCTGTGGCTCTTACTGGGGTCAGTGTTGGGGTGATGGATCACAGGGGGTCTGTGTGGCTGTTACTGGGGTCAGTGTTGGGGTGATGGATTGCAGGGGGGTCTGTGCATCATGTGATATTGTGTCTGGGCTCCTGTGGGGCAGTGTTGGCCTTTTTGCTGTCTTGTGGCAGCAGAACTCTGGCAGCGCAAGCCAAGAGGCTGGGGAGCTCACACGCTGGAAACGTAGGAGGGATAGCAATAAACCCCTGCGTACCTATCTGCACAGGGAGAGCCACTCACCAGGCCATCCCCTCAGCACCCAGGCCCTTGACTTTATAAGTCAGTCCCTAAACACTGCAATATCAGCCCTTGCCCCCATCTTCCCAGACTCCATTCCAACTCTCCCCCTTTCTCCCACCCATGGCCTTCAATCCCCAGCCCTTCCCCTACCTGTCTCCAATGCCCACCTTGCTCTACCTCCAGAATCCATCCTCCCAACCCTCAGCCATTCCCTGCCTTGGGCTCCAGTCCCTCCCCACCCAGCTCCAGTCTCCAACCCCACCTGTGCTTAGAACCACCAGACTCTACCCTCAAGTCTCTCCCTACTGATCCCAGGGTTGCTAGACCCAAATGCCCCAAATTGTGAGTCTGACTTAGAAATCAAGAGGGTTTTTTTTGTTTTGTTTTAAATAACCAATCTGGAGTTCTTTTTATTTGCCTTCTGGCCTGAGCATTTAGTCACCTTTGCAAGCTCTTCTCTGCAACCTAAGGACAAGCAACTTGCCTTGTAACAATAAGAGCTGAGATTCTCATGATTTTATCTCAGGTCTCGCAATTTTAGGCTTGAAGAAACTCTTAAAATCATGGGACTTGAAATTAAATCATATGAGCTGGCAACTCTGCGATCCCTGCATCTCAGGCTTCCTCCTTCTAGCTCTCTCTCTTCCATTACTGGGTCTTGGGACTCTGCACACAATGTTCACAGGTGTGACAAGTGGGGACACATTTTAACCTGTGAATATAACCTGCCTAAATTAAGGTGCCTCATTGTAACTTGCTTTCTGGTTTACATGTGGTTTGGGGGTAAAGCTTTGTCTCTTCTGTGGATCTTTGCTAGAACCGCTTGTAAGTGAGGTTTACGCTTGTGACTTGTCTGTCTGCTTTCAAACCAGGAGTTGAATAGCCTGCCTAAATGAAATTGCTGGAAATGCTGCACTTGTTGTTCACAGGTGTGACAACAAGTTTGTAAAGGTTCTTTGTTAATAAACAGGTCTGGAAAGAAGAGAGATACTAGTGGCTAGTCTGTGGTGAGGCTCCAAGGTTTGAATCAGACAGAGAATTGTTCTTCTGAGAAAGATGCAATTCACTACATTTCTGTCTATGTGGGAGAATGAACTTGAATTGACTAAGGGCAGGGACAGTGTTCACCGTAATTTCTTCATTAGCAGCAATGGGGTAACCACAGTGAGCATGGGCCCCTGACTAAAGGGGTGAATTTAATTCCAATTAATCCCCTCTCTACACACTTGTACAAGACGGTAATCTTTTATATTTATCAGAATGTATACCCTGCTCTTCCCCAAAGACTCAGGGTGTTTTACAGAAACAAAAGCACAAAGAGAAAAATAGTAAAAATACAAAATAATACAATAAAATCCCCTAAAACCCCCTACCCACACCCCAAAAACCTACCCAACCTCTATCCTCTCCTGCTAAATGCTCTGCCAATAAGAGGGTTCTCTATCTCCTGGTGGCAGTGTTTCACACAGCAGTGTTACCATCATTAAGTCATGTAATGTCCATCCATTGTTAACCCTGGGAACTCCTTGCTGCTGGGTTATGCCATGCCACTGGCCTACCGTTACCCTGGCTCTGCCTATTGTTGCCCAGGCTCTGTCTACCATTGCCCTGGCTCCACCCCTAGGCTCTCCAGGCAGCGGCAGCTTGACCGGCCTTACTGCCCCTCCAACCTCAAAACCCACCAGCCGCCCCTGCAAGCAGTTTCACATAATAAGCAAGCAGCCATTAAAGCAGTAGGCCTTATATGGAGGCTACATGTGGTGAGGAAGTCATTTGAAGGAACTGTATGATGAGGCAATGGGCAGAACACATTGGATGATAAAAGCAACAGAAATAGTTGATGCCTACTCTCAGTCACCTAGACAAAGCATACCACTCTCTCCCTGGTAATTAGAGCTGAAATGAACAGAAGATTTTAAATTTATCATTATCACAATTATCATCATTATTCATGCATATAATCCACATTTTCAGATAGTCCTCAGAATATCCAAATATCATCCACATCCAAAATGGGTATTCACAAATCCACTTATTCAGATACTCAGGTCTGATGACTTTGTTTATTATTAAGGTTATTTAATTTATTTCACTATCACAGTTACTTCATTTTAGCATTTTGCGCAAGTGTAATATAGCGCTAATAGTGCTAAAATGACATGACCAAATAACCAAAATAATGAAACCAGAATAGCAGAGTGGTTATCTGACAAAATGGGAATGAATGGTGGTTGCTGAGCTTGGTATGGATATCCTGAATTCAACAGGTTTATTTATTTTTGTGGATATTCATTTAAGCTCAACAGCTAATCTATAGCTGTCCATTTATTTATTTATACACATTCATATCCCCCCCTTTCTCTAAAGTTCAAAGCAGTTTACAGCATATAAAACACTTAAAAATATATAACATTTCCTTAACCCACCCTAAGCCCTATCACCCAATCCTATCCTTGCTTGCCAAATGCCTGGCCAAAGAAAAATCTTACATTGCTTCAAGAAGATGAGCAGGCTTGTGCTCCAAGGAGAGAGATATTCATAATTAGATAAAGGTATCACAGCATGAGGGATCCTTTTTGTTGGTTTGTGAACTTCTCTGACCATCCCATAACTCCACCAAAGGAGACTCAAAGGTGTGGCACTTTGTCCAGAACCAAATTTAATTAAATTGTAGATTTTTAGAGTTTTAATTGGGAATTAAAAATGCTGCATTTCAACATGTCAGTTCTGACAAGCCTTGGCCTATCTTACTCTTAAAATTATTTTTGTTACACCTATTTCCAATACTCAACTGCCACTTACTAAAGCCCAAAGGGATTCTAGTACATTAACTCTGAATCAGCCAGGAATCCCGTATCAAATTAATTGCTTACTGAAACGCTCTTGACAAAACCATGTCCATACAAACATTCGAAAGCAGGGAGTTCATTATGGAGTATTTAGCTCTTGCAGTCAAAAGCTCTTTCATCATAAAACCTGCTCAGACTTTGATATGATCACTCTTAATACAACACACATTCCGCAAACGGCTTCAAACATTTACGGAATCCACGGGCAATTTCCTTCTCTTTGGGTCTGTTAGAGGTCCTGCTCTTGAGATTTATGTTCATTTAACACTGTTTCTCACACTGGGAGTCTGACCTTCCTTCCCATTCATTCACTTTCAGTGTAACCACAAGCATTCTGAGAACAAACAAAAGAAAGTGTGGGGCATCGGAGAAACAGTGAGGGAAATAAATGTTTTCTCATTCTTCTTATACTTTAGCACTTAGTAATAAACTCCTTCCTTGAATACTAAATATCCAATGAGTTCGGCTTTTGCTGAAGTGAAAGTCACCTCATAAAAACTAGCATGGAAGCACATATTTAGCTTTATATTAATCAGTCAAATTCAGATATGTTTCCTGAAACAACCTGAATTCCAATACACTGTTTCTGCAGGTGGGGGTTCTGGGAGGTGATACCCCCTTCTCTGTTGCAGCACAAAGGAGACAGGCTGCATATAGTATACTGTCTTTATTAGACTACTGTACATAATAGTACAGACTGGGGCCTGGTCTATGATCAGACCAGACTGCTCTACAGAGCATACAGGTGCCTGATCCAGGCTTCAGACCAGATGGGACAAGAATACAAACTTCTAACCTTTATACAGTACACATCAAGTGTTCTCAGCCACTCTGCATTTACCTAACTCCACGCTGTAAACTAGAGCTGCACCAAATATTTTTAAAAAATATTTGCGAGTATTTTCCAAGTGTCCGAGGACTGGTCCTGTGTCGGTCCAAGGACATTCTGTGAATACTCAGGAATTCCATGGGTGGGGGCAGAGGAGGGGGCAGAGAGGATGGATCAGAGAAGAGGGGGTGGGGGCCTAGCAGAGCTCAGGGGTACTCACCCTCTGGAAGGGGTCAGGCGATGTGTGGCTTCCTCCGAGCTGGGTAAACTTGAAAAAATAAAAAAAATAAATCTGGGCATGATCAGACCTTTCCAAGATTGCGCCTGCAGCATGCTGATGCTACCAGCATTTCCTTGGAAAGGTCTGAGCATGGTTCAGCCCCCTTTCCTGATCAGTTTTTCTTCTTCTTTTTTTTTTTTTTTTAAAAACGTACCTGTTCCAGAGGAAGCCACACATTGCCAGAGCCCATCTGGAGTGTGAGTACTCTACCCCTCAGCCCCTGCTAAGACCCCATGTCCTTAAGCCACTCACCCCATGGGCCCTGCTAGGGTCCCACCCCCTTCCCTAGCCCCTGATGATCTATTCTCTCCCTGGCCAGGTCTGGGTCAGCTGAAAAAGAGAGGTACAACTGAGTGTCATCAGCATTTTGGTGAAAATGCACCCCAAACCCTCTCACAACTTCCCCCAAGGGCTGCATATAAACATTAAATAATAATGGAGACAGAATGGAACCCTGCGGAATGCTGCAGGACAAATCGTGGCTGCAAGATGTTTCAGGTCCCAGCACTACCCGCTGGCTTCTCCCCGAGAGGAATGAACGGAACCATTCAAGAATGGTCCCATCCCGCCCTCCCTCCCACCGTCCCAGGTCACGCAGCCGTCTCAACAACAGCCCATGGTCCATGGTATCAAAAGCGGCCGAGAGATCTAGCAGGACAAGAAATGTCGAATGTCCTGCGTCCATCTCTCGGTGGAGATCGTCAACCAAGGCCACCAAGGCCGTCTCGGTGCTATAGCGGGGCGGAACCCAGATTGAAAAGGGTCCAGGAAACCAATGCTGTCTAGATGTGCCTGTAGCTGGATCGGCACCACCCGCTCAATAACCTTCCCTAAAAAGGGAAGGTTAGAGACAGGTCAGTAGCTGGCGAGTGCATCCACGTACAACGATGGTTTCTTAGTAGGGCATGCACCAGAGCCTCCTTGAGGCTGGGTGACAACTCCCCCTGCTGCAAGGATGCATTGAAGGTGAGAGCAGGCAGCAGGGAATGGGTTGGGGTGGGGATTGGGGTTTGGGGCGGGAGGGGGCTTGGGTTTGTATATTTTCCTACAAGTGGACTGCTATTGGGTTGATGTTTGATATATGTTTAGATGATGTATTTTTTAGATTATGTATTTTTATATTATGTACTGGTTATTATGTATTGTTTATTATGTATTTATATTGTATTTCATTTGTGAATGTAAGCCACTATGAGACAACTGTGGTGTAGTCTGCGTGGTACAAAATTAAAATGAAATGAAAGGAAAAAAAATATTAAAATGTCAGTCATTTTTGTTATATTTTGTTTGTCTTTGTTTCATTTTCGTTTTTATTTTTGTTTTTGATTTCCATTGGTTTCAATTGAAAACATATTTTCAGCTGTACCTTTTTTGCTTCTCACCCAATGTGGATGAAACATGGCAGGACGGTACCCCAATGTAGTGCAGAATGTGTGCCATATTTCAAAAGGATTGAATAAAGTGATCCAATTTTATAAGCAGTTGAAACTTGCTATTTTACAAAAATTTGTGTACACATTCCTGGCTGTAACATCTTTGTCTCCCATCTAATTTGGATGAAACTTGGCAAGATTATACCCCACCCCAAGTTTACTATCTCTGCCAAACATAAGAAGGATTGGATAAAGGGTCCTGATGTTATAAGCAATTTACTTGTAAATGCCTTTCTGGCTGTAATGTCTTTGTATTCCAGCCAGTTTATTATTTATTTATTTATTTATTTATTTATTTAATATTATACAGATTTTTACCCTGCACCTTCCTTCTAACAGCATCTTGGGGTGGCTAACAATATGAAATTAAAAATATAAAATGCAATAATATACATTTAAATATAAATATAATAACATGAAATATAAATAATCATATAACATTACAAAAAATCCATATAGTGGAGCACCAAAGATACAAAAAACCCCTCCTCCCTAACCTTCAACACTTCACCCCTTACCCATCTCCCTCATCGAAAGCCTGGCAGAATAGCCAGGTCCTATACTGTTGTCGAAAGGAGGAGAAACCCGGGGCCACACAGGCGTCTGCTGGAAGGGAATCCACAGTCTTGGTGCAGCCACCGAGAATGCCCTCTCCATAGTCAGTACCCGGGGGACTTTGAGAAGGGCACTCCCGGTTGACCGCAGGGAGTGAGGCAGTCCTGCCGATAGGTAGGACCTAGGCCGCATAGGGCTTTATAGGTAACTTTGAATCAGGCATGGAAGACTATAGGGAGCCAGTGCAAAGAACTGAGCACTCGTGTAATGTGCTCATGTCTAGTGCTGAAATGGCAAGCTGCCGCAGTAGCAGTTTCTGACAGAAAGAGCTCTTCTGCAATGAGCGGCACGGTGTAATAGAGTAATTCATTCTGCTACTTTTGTCTGTGATATTCCGCTGGCACTTTCTGACATGCGGTCATGGTGTGAAAGTAGCAAAACAATGTTTCTTCCAACACTTTCCAGAATTATTCCAACACTTTCCAAGATTATTCTGATGTTGCAAAGCAAAGGGCTTGAAATTAGCGAAATGCCTGTGGAAAAGCTGTGGAAAGTAGTGGGAAACTCCTAAATGACAGAATGAAATATTGGCATGGAAAAAGGAGTTGCCGCTTCAGCCCTACTCACAGTGACCCATCCCCATAAGGAGGCAGGCTACCACGTTCTGCACCGGCTACAGTCTCCGAACTGTCACCATGTGTAGCCCCACGTAGAACGTGTTACAATAGTCCAGTCTTGAGGTGATGAAAGCATAGACGATGGTGGCAAGGTTGGAGTCTAAGACATATAGCTGAAGCTGCTGCACTAGATGTAACTGGTGAAACACGCTCCTCACACCAGACTCTACCTGGACATCCAGGCAGAGCTGAAAATTGAGGAGCACTCCCAGACTATGAACCTGAGGGACCAGGGGAGGACAAACCCCATCAAGGATGTGGGACACCAACTCACTGCCCTCCCCACTAGCATCACCTACATTTTGTCAGGATTCAGCTTCAGACAACTCGCCCTCATCCAGTCCCCCACAGCCTTCAAACACGAGGTAAGCACTGAGACTGCCAGGTCTGGGTCAGATGAAAAGAGAGGTAGAATTGGGATTCATCAGTATACTGATGACACCAAATGTCAAACCCTCTCACGATCTCACCAAGCGGCTGCATATACACATTGAAGGAGAGGAGACATGATAGAATCGTTCAGGACTCCACATGAGAGGTCTCAGGGGGACAAGAGAAGTCCCCCAGCACCGCTCGCTGAGTTGTCCCAGCCAGGAAAGAATGGAACCATTCAATCAAGGCCACAAGCACAGCCTCAGTGTCATAGCCTGGATGAAAGCTGGACTGTGAGGGATCTAGAAAGCTGACCCAATCCAGATGCTCCTGTAGCTGCCACACCACAACCCGTTCAATAACCTTCCCTAAAATGGGAAGGTTAGAGACTGGCCTATAAATGGCGAGGGAGTCAATGTCAAGTGATGACTTCTTGAGCAGAGGCTGCACCAACACCTCTTTGAGGCAGCCCGGCACTCTGCCTCCCAAAGGGAGGCATTGACTGTCCCTGCCAGCAACAGCCCCAGTGTCTCCCGGCTGGGCTTAACCAGCCAGGATAGGCATGGGCCCAGTTTACAAGAGGTGGCTCTGACTGCCCCAAGAGCATCCTCCGCATCAGCGGGCGACACCCGCTGAAACTGATCCCACAAGACTGGACAGAATGGGACTTCCATAACCTCTGGTTCTCCTATTGTATTAAGCGTGGCTTAATACATGGTGAAACTGAGTGATTTTATCTGCAAAGTAATCAACAAACATGTCACAGCAGACACTAGAAAATTCCAGTTCCAGGAGGAGGGAGGCTGGACTGACCAGCCCCCACACCACCCAGAAAAGCTCTGCTGGATGGGACTTGGCACTTGTGGGGGCAGGGTGTGGAGTGGGAAACTATACTAGTTATGGTAATGGAATTCTATTGGCTCTTGAAGCACAGTACTGAACAGGAGTAGCTGTTGTTTTAACCTGCAGCCAATGGCTAGGAGCTGGCACATGTTCTATGTGGGATTGCTGTACCTATACTAGAGCTGAAACGCGGTCCCTGGTTTACTTCGGAATTCATCAGGGATTCCATTCCCTGGGTCTGAATTTCTGAGTTCTGAAGTTCTGGGTACCAAGGTCGATTCCCCAGAAACCTCGATCAAGTGATGGTGCCTTTGCGCATATGGCCAGAGTGACCCAAATGAGTGACCCCAGCTTCTCTGAGCTAGGAAACAAAACTTAGTGACATATTTTGTAGTGAGGGGGATATGGGAGGGGAAAGGTGTGTGATGGACAAGACACAGGACAGGTTTTGATTGGCTGGTGGGAGTTAAATAAAAGTGGCTGTAGGGCCATTTTCCATTCTCTTCAGTGAATTTGACTGTGTGCTGTAGGTATTTCAAGGCTGGGGACGGAGGAGGGAGGAGGAGGGGTGCCTGGCCTGGCCTATCCATAGGGGCAATGCTGGGGGTTACTTCCAGCATGCCATGATTTTATTTTTATTATTTTTAAAAAAATATTAAGTAGGTGCCACGCTGCTGCCTGCTGCTTGCACTGCTTGACAGGGCACCATGGAGGCCAGAGGGATCTCTGCTTTGCTCCCCTTGCCCTGGCTTGTCCATACTAGGGACAATGCTGGGGGTTGCCAATGCTATGCCTTTTTAAAAGAATAAATGGGTACCACTGCTTCCTACACTACTTGGTACCATGGAGGACAGAGGGATCTCCTTTTCTCCACTTCCCCTGGTGTGGGCTATTCATACTAGGGACAATGCTGGGGGTTGCCAGTGCCACACTAATGCCATGCCTTTTAAAAAAATAAGCAGGTGCCACTGCTGCTTGCACTGCTTAAGTTGGTACCAGGGGGTCCAGAGGGATCTGCCTTGCTCCACTTCCCCTGGCCTGGGCTGTACATACTAGGGGCAATGCTGTGGACTGCCAGTGCCACTACGCCAAATAGTTGCATAGTGGCACTATTTGGCATAGTGGGTGGGTGTTGCTTCTGCTTGCGGTGCTTGTTGGCAAGTTCAACTTTGCCAGATGTGACCACTGAGCTGGGGCACAGGGCAAATACTTCCGTTCTGGTTAATTTATGGTGTGTGTGGAGGGGGCTTGCCTTGCATAGGTGGGCACAATGAAGACCTATTTTGGAGGGCGGGTAGATGTCTGGGTTTTTTTCTTGGTTTTATTATGCCTGCTGGGCTGGAATAATTGTTTTAAAGTGGGTGCGCTGCTCCTGGGCCATGATGTGGGTACTGCTGGCTTTGTTGTTTTGGCTATTTGAAGTTGCACTTTTTGGGTTTGTCTTCTAGAGATTATCTCACTTTTGCTAGCCTTCCCTTCTGGGCACTGCTTTGGCTGTGGGTTCAAGAACTTTGCCAAGATATGACTAGCTGGGGCGCACTGAGGATACTTTCTGTCTGGTTAATTTATGGTGTCTGGGGAGGGAGTTTGTCTTGCATAGGTGGTCACAATGGAGGCTTTTTTGGGACGGGTGCATGTCTGGGTTCTTGGTGTTTATTATGGCTGCTGGACTGGTATAACCATTTTAAAGTGAGTGCACTGCTGCTGGTGGGCCATGCTGTCGGTACAGCAGGCTTTTAAAATTTTCTTTATACAGTTGCACTTTTGGTGTTTGTCTTCTTCAGATTGTCTCACTCTTCCTAGCCTGCTTTTCTGGGCACTGCTTTGGCTGTGGGTTCAAGACCTTTGTCAAGATGTGACCAGTCGGGGAACTGGAGGAATACTTTCTTTCTGGTTAATTTATGATGTGTGGGGAAGGGCTTGCCTTGCATAAGTGGGCACAATGGAGGTTTTTTTTGGAGTGTCTGTATGTCTGGTTTCTTGTGGGTGTATGCCTGCTGGACTGGCTGGTGGCACCCGTGGGGCCATGGGCCAAAAAACGTGTTGAAACATGATTGATTGACTTGATTGATAATGCTGTATATTTGGACTTTGGTGGGGTACCCCGTCCACCCACCCACCCCAGAGCTTGCAAGCCTTGCATGTGTAATCATGGTGCATGCTTGGGGGGGAAACTTGTTGATCACATGCATTTTTTATTAAATGTTGGTGTTTGTGTTTTTTGTGCTGGTTTCTGTTCTGTTTCACTCTCACTTTAATCTGTCTGTTGGCAGGGGCCTCAGGGACTGGTACCATGTGCTTTCTATCTCTATGGGGCACCCTAGTGCCACCCAACTTCCTTGCATCATGTGGAGGCACAATGGGCCCAGCCAGGGGGGAAACTTTTATAATATACATGTTTTTGGGGGGGCGAGGTATGCCACCCTCCTGCCTTGCTTCATATATAGGGCAATGGGTCCACCGGGCCGGGAGGAGGGGGCAAAGTTCCAAGTTCTGAGGTCTGAGTTCTGAATTCCGAGTTCTCCCTTTTCTCCCATTCCGACTGAGGATCTGGTCCCGGTACTCAGAACTTTGGAAATCCTCCTGGGTACTTGGATCGACTATTTGGTGCTGCCCTAGTCTATATACTATGGGATCTGTGACCATTGCTAGGGTAACGGACAAGTATAATGATCATCTGCTGGCAACTCCTTCCCCCCCAGGAGATGGCCTTGGGGACTGACGTTTATTTTCCCATAGCCATAGCCAGTTTCATGGACCAGCTGAAGACTATTAATTCTGGCCTCAAAAACCACAGTTTGAGATCCGCTGTATTAAAGTAATGGTCCCTGTCTTCCAGGTCTCTGCACTGACTCTGGCCTGGGGACAATGGAGGATGCTGAATTCCTTTAACTCAGCCACTTCTTGCTTCTCTACATAAATCTCAACTACTTGGGCATTGTGCAAGAGTGGGAAATTTCACGGAACATCTCCATTTTTATTGTGACAGAGTCTCTGTTTACCTGAACTAAGTGTACTGTAACGTCCTATCCTTCTCTGTACCCTTCTTAAATGTGCTTAAGAACGGACTTCCTCCTGACAGGTTAAACATTAGAGACTAGCAGAAAATATAAAGAGTACCATTTTAGGGAATCTCAGCAATTCAGCAAGGCTAGAGAAATACTAACTGAATCGTAGTGGGGAAATCACTGAATAAATCATCACAAAAGCAGGAGGTTACAGCTCATTGGATCTGTGCTTAGTAAATGCTTGACTAACATCTGGAACAGTAAAAAAAATTGTATAGCTATGTGGGCAAGTAAAACACTGCTAATGCACATGGACTGCTAACATCCGACGTAACGTTCTAGCAAGTAGTTTGGTTAGCTATATTTTAAGATGGTTACCCTGGTCTTTAGCTTGATGATTTGTATTAAAGTCAAGTACTGTCACAAATTAGATGCTTAAAGCTATTGCTGAAATGAACACAATCACTGAGAAATATCCCCTGGCTTTTATAATCTAATTAACACTAGAGATATCAATTATGCATATGTGCATTCAGGAGCGATTTGAGTTCCTCAGTTTTTGAGTGCCCATTCTGAGCCATTTTAAAGGGGCCTGTTTTTCAGAAAGCATTGTGAATATCAGTCTCCTTTAGCCTGTGTTGATTGCATTTCACACCCCAAAAATAACTCATTACCCTATGAAAATCTGGGCCTATGTGGTTTTTGTTCACTAATGGTGATACACATACAGTGCTGAAACTGTTTGGATTTCAGTAATCCTATGCTGGAGCAAATGGCTTCAGAATCGGAGGCAATGTATTTTAGAGACATTTAGATTAAATTTCACTGTCCTTATCCTGTGCAAGTCTGAAATCCCAGTGAAATCAAAAGGACTTTGGTCTGGCTCATTGAGCAATAATGGAATTTGACATGTTATATGGGAAAATGAACTCATTTAGCTTAATTTCAAGTCCAGGTCTGTAAGTCCATTGACTCAAGTGGGAATGCTACTGAGTTTCTAATTCTGAATAGGGAAGACTATAATTGAGCAGCGAGAAAGGCAGAGCCAAAGACTGTTTTTAGATGCGATGAACCCCCCGCAGGTCCACCCATCCCGCACGCATCCACATGTTTGTCTGAAGTGGGGTCTGGAGGGGTGTGCACTCCCATGATGCACGCACCACCCACTTATGACCAGAGCATCAGGGAAAATCTGGGATGCTCTGTGTGGGGGGATGTGAAAACATGCCTGGGTAGGAGTGCATACTCATCCATGGCCTTTTTGAATTCCCCATCCACCTGACATGCATGGATGGTCCATGGCTGTCCCACACAGTGCACACAGATCCGCCCCCCCAGCTGTGCCCATTTAAAAATGGCCAAAAATTCTAATAAAATGAAATACACTGCATACAAAGCATTATAAAAGCAGAAAATACAAAGTCTCCAAAGATGATCTGTAGCTACATCTAATCTATGTTGTAGATGTTTGCCCATTGTAGTCAATGATGACAGACCCATATTCATTTCCAGACACCTACAGTGGAATCCACATAAGTCAAATTCAGTTATGCAGAGTTGCTTTTTAAATTGACCCGCATTTTCCCCACCCCATCTTCCCCGTCTGTTACGTGGCAGTTAACACATTTGTTTTTCATCCTGAGTATCACAATTTAGTTTAATGGTTCTAATTCAGCCAGTACTAAATGAAAAGCGTACTGATTCTAGGGCTTAGCATGACTTCCCTCCTACTCATTGGGCCATTAGACAATCCCCACACAGTATTGTGTGCACATAACTTGACTACCATCTTTCACTGATTTGACATGCTGATACTTTTTAATTCCTTGGGGAAACAATGGGTGTTTTTACACACACGTTTCTCCTGCATGTTTTCTGTTACATCCTGAACTTTCTGTGTGTCTAAGTCACTCACCCAGATCTTAAACATCTGTCTTTTTCAACTTCTGCATAGAACTTCTCCCAGAACTTTTGTGTGTGAAAAGTTCTCCTGGTAAATTGCTTTGCTCTAGGCAGTTGTGGTCACTTGGTTTCCATGGCAGCCCCCCATGTCTAGGGCTGCGGCTACTTTAGGCTGCTTCAGGGCAGTGTTTGCGTGAAGAATGCATCCAGGAACTGCTTGAGGGCACAGGGCAGTGTGTGTGAGAAGAATGCATCTGGAACTTACTTGTGGACTTGTAAACCCAGAAGATTGAAAGACCAGCACTTTAAGGTGTGTGTAAAAATGCCCAGGGACACAATCAAGTAAGAAAAAATTGGGAGTATGAAAGATCAGCATTTGAGTTGAAATGAATACTCGGTGAATGCAACTATTGTATCCAATAAATTTGCCCGCTTCAAATTGATGCTAACACAGTGAATACAAAGTATTGTTTCTGCTTCACTCAGATCATGTCATGGTATTTATCTATTTGTAGATACTAGGGGTGGGAAACCGGTAGAATCCGGTATCCGAAAATGCCAGTACCGGGCGTACCGGCATTATCGGATTCGACCCGGTAATCCGGACCGGGTACCGGATTTCGGGGTACCGGATTTTTTTTACATTGCAGCCATTTAAAAATGGCTGCAATGTAAAAAAACCTTAAAGCCCCCGCATACAAGTTTTTTTTAAAAAAAACCTCCCCGAGTCCAGGCTGCGCGGGTGGAAGGGGGGACACCCCCCACCCACCCTGCCCAGCCTGGCTTTTTGTTTTAAAAAAGAGTAAGACCCAGAGGCGAGCCCACCCCCCAGCACCAGCGGCCGCGGCGTCCCCGCAGCCGCCGGTAAGTATGACCCGATCCCTGGGGGGGGTGTTTAACACACACACACCCCGGGATCACCCCTACTAACGTTCAGTGCGCTTACCTTTGGGAGCTCCGGCGGCGGCGGGCGGTGGGGCGGCCTCAGCGCCGGCTGTGGCTGCCGGCGTCAGGACGCTCTAGGCCTTCCGGGGAACTTCCGGGTTTCCCCGGAAGGCCTAGAGCGTCCTGACGCCGGCAGCCACAGCCGGCGCTGAGGCCGCCGGACCGCCCGCCGCCGCCGGAGCTCCCAAAGGTAAGCGCACTGAACGTTAGTAGGGGTGATCCCTGGGGGGGGGGGGGTGTTAAACACCCCCCCCCCCCCAGGGATCGGGTCATACTTACCGGCGGCTGCGGGGACGCCGCGGCCGCTGGTGCTGGGGGGTGGGCTCGCCTCGCCTCGCCTCTGGGTCTTTCTTTGTTCTTTTTGAACACAAAAATCCAGGCTGGGCAGGGTGGGTGGGGGGTGTCCCCCCTTCCACCCGCGCAGCCTGGGCTGGGGAGGGGGAGGGAATTTAATTTATTTCATTGGTTTCAATGGGGACACAGTGCCCCATTGAAACCAATGAAATAAATCCGGTACCGGCATACCGGATTTAATCCGGGAATCCGGTTTTCGCAGAACCGGTAACCGGTAAATCCAGTAGCCGGTAATGGGCCCGGGGTCCCACCACTAGTAGATACTAAAGAAAAAGGCAATAAGCCCTCCCCTCTCCCTTTCCCCCCACAGAGGAACACCTATAAGAAAAGTTCAGCTTGTCATGAAAAACTAAAATATATTGCTTTTTAGCAAAGGCAAGATTTATAAGCAAGTTGAAAACCAACCTCACTCTGCTAAAAAGAGATGTGCAAAAGAAAGACCAGACCAGAAACTCCTATATAGTTATGTATCTTCAGCATACTGATAGAACTCAACCCTGTGCTTTTTAGCCATAACTTCCACGAAGGGTTGTATGAACAACATGGGCCACAGGATAGAACTAGAGCTGAAATGGGTAGCTGAATTGCTACCTGCAGGCAATACCCACATTACTGCGTTAGGCACTCAACAGGCTACTCGATTACCAATTGGGTTACTAACTGGACATTTTAAAAAATCATTAATTTCCAGTACCAATTTTTTGAGTTTTTGATAACAAATTAGTATATCAGTACAGAAAACCAAACATTCTGGACAGAAAACCAAAAGTTCAGGATCAGAAGTCAACTTTCTAGGCAAGAAAGCAAAAAATAGGTATCAGAAGTTGAAAAATCAGTATAAAAGTCAACATTACGGGGCCAGAAGTTGACATTCTGGGTACCCGGATTGGGTCAAAATTGGGTACCATTTGGTACCCAATTTGGGTACTGGATTGATTTGGGTTGATTCGGGTACTGGAAATTTGATGTCTATATCAATTTTTGTGGGTACTCATTTGAGCTCTAGATAGAACCTTGGAGGATGCTATGTTTCAGGTCTTTTGGGAATGGCACTTAACCATTCATCACTATCAATTGATTCCCCTCTTCTAGGTGTGACCTTGGGTGATTTCAGACATTACGCGGTCCCGATTCACTACAGTGGATCCCCGGTGGGGGTGAACCGAACAACCATCCCCATGGTCAAAAAAAGCCCTGAACAGACATGACGGGACCAGGACCATGGCAGGGAATTGGGGCAGCAGATCACGGGCTGGGGCAGCGCAACAGCCGTGCCGGCGAGTCCCAGCCATGGTCAAACGACCCACAAGGCACCAGGCAGGGGCGGGAGACAGACATGGCTGCCTGAGGGTAAACGAAGCCAGAAGACACAAAAGGGAACACCCACACAAGGGAAATGGGAAGGGAGGGGGAAGAGGGAGAAGAGCCATCCAGGTACCACACACAACAGGCACACAGACAACGGACACACAGTGGAACGCACAGCACAAACACACGCCTGAGCACACACACACACCCAGAAGGGAAAGGAAGGGAAGGGGGGACATGGGCGCCCAGAAAACACACAAGGCACACCAGGCCTGGGGGGGGCACGGAACAGGGAGGAGGGGGGGAAATGGCACAGGGGCAGGGCAGGACACAGGCAACGGCAACCACAACCCACACAGCGAACCAGTCCGCACGGACACCCCCACAGCAACAAAGGCAATCCAGGAATGGGGGGCCCCAGGAGCTCGGGCCCAAGGCACAGCGGGAGTCCAAACGGAACAGGGAGCAGGCTGGGAATGGTCCAGGAGACACAGTCAGACCACACACCCCGGTGAGGGAGTGATGGAGGGCAGGCAGGAGAACCAGTGCAGCGCAGCAGGTCCAAAGACGCAGACCCCCCCCGAGGAAGCTGGGAGGGGCAGTCCAGGGGCCCCTGAACCCCAAGGTCACACAGGCACCCAAGGGGGGGGGTCTGGGGCCACAGGAGGGAGCACTGGTGGGTGAGGACAGTCAGCTGGACCCAGGCATGTCGGTGAGGCCATGCAGAGAGCTGGACCCAGGCACCGGGGAAGGCAACCATGGAGGGGTACACTGGGTGCAGAGGCAGACAGGGGGGGCAGAGGGGGCCAGGGCCACAGACAGGGGCAGAGGCACCCCAGGAAGCAGGCAGCACAGCAACACAGCAGAGACAGCAGGGAGGGAGCTGCAAGTGGAACACAGACCCTAGCTGAAGGGCGGGGGTGGGAGCCCACATGGGGGCAGGCAACTGGGGGCCAGGAGGCACACCGGGACTCACAGCCAGCTGCTGGAGGCCACGATGGGGCCAGGGACCTGGTGCCCTGCCCGATGCACCAGGTAAGGCCAATGGATCATGCCCCAGCGGTACCCCAGCAAGGACATGTGGTGGGTGATCAGGTAGTAGACCTCGAAGGGATCCTGCATGGACAGCCCCAACTGCACATCCAAACGGTACCACACGCCCGACAGTGCTGACAGCTCCGCCACGGTAGGCTCAGACACTCAGCAGTCAGCAGCAGGGGGCCATGGAAGCTGGCCCAGCTCCAACAGCCGGTGATACACTGCCCTACGAGAGCGCTGGTACTCATGGGCCCCGTGAACACAGTCAAAGTAGGACATGGTCAAGGCAGGGCCCCCCTCCGCAAAGCAGAGCATGTAGGCGGCCAGGCTGCACGCAGACAGAGCAGACATGGTCTCAGCCACAGACCAGGCCACATGAGAGCACCACATCTCTGGGATGTGCCCATCGGGAAAGGGAACCAGCCCCAGCATCTCTGCATGCAGCCGGCAATCCCGAGCACTCGCCTCATAGCTGAAGTAGCGAAGCCCAGAGCTCAGGCTCGCATAAGTACCCAACTGGCTGTCTGCGCAGCCCAGGAGCAGCTGGACGGCCGGGGTATGCCACAGGTCACACAGGGCCATGGTCTTGCAGAAGGTCTAGCTATGGGGGGCCCCATGGGGGGCTGGGAAATGGGAACCCAGTGGAAACACAACCAGTCATGATCCAGCCAGCCAGGGAGAATAACACCATGGACAAGGGGGCACACATTCCACACAGGGCCGACAGCNCAAGGGGTCCCAAGGACAAGCTAGGTGGCCATGGGATGCAACAATGTATAGCAACAGAGCGAGGCATGGGGTGCGGACCTGGCACAGCTGCAGGAAACAAGTGCCAAGACAGGACTGCTAATCTGCCCGGCAAGGACACGGTGTTGCAAACAGGTGTGTGTGTGTGTGATGTCAGAAGGCATGCAGCTGCAACAGTAATGAGCAGCCATGCGCGCCCATCCGTGAACCAGGCCCCATGCAAGGACAGCAGGTGCACCCAACAGCATGCCCAGTGACACCCACCCCATACTGGGAGGCCCGGGCAGCTGGGGGTGGGGCACCGGCTGACCCAGCCCAGTACCAGACCAGCATATCCTACCCCCAACCCTAGGGGCTGCAAACACCATGGAGTGGGAAAGGGCGACCACCTACTGGATGCACCTCACGCTCGTAGCTGAGTGGTATCATGCCTACAGCGATCAGCTGTGCATCCTTACCACAGAGGTGCACCTGGGCACCTGCCTGTGGGTTTCCAAGGCCTGGAGCGCTTCACGGTCCCACAGGACCCACCATGGCTACAGGCGAGCCCTGGCCTGGCTTAGGACTCAGAGGGTGTCCGGGGCTGACCAGCAGGCCGTGACCCGGGGACGGAGATGGGCAGCGGCAATCTGCAAGGCGGCTGGGTGCCTCCAATGGGGGAGGGAGGACTCGTGCCGGACCACCCTGGTCGCTATGCCCACTGACCGGTGGCTATGGGTCACAGAGCGGGCACAGGGGTGGTGGGCCAGGGCGCTGGTCCAATGGGATGAGGCAGCCTGGAGGGCCCACTTTAGGATGGACAAGCTCACCCTGTTGTGGCTTGCAGAGCTCCTCATGCCCTGGCTGGAGCGCTAGCACACCCCCATGCGGACCCCCATCCCCATGGTCCAGCCGGTGGCCACTGGGGTCTGGGCCCTAGCAACGCCTGACTCCTGCTGGTCCATCTCCCAGCACTTTGGGGGCAGCCTGAGCACAGTTGCCTGTGTCCTCTGGGAAGTCTGCGAGGCTGTGGAGGGCATGCTCCTGGACAGAACAATCCATCTGGTGGACCAAGGGGCTGTGATGGCTGGCTTCGTGGCTGGAGGCTTCGCCAACTGGATGGGCGCCATGGACAGCACCCACATTGAGATCCTCCGCCCCTCCGCAGGGGAGGCTGCAGAGTATGTCAACAGGCACAGGTATCACTCGCTGAAGCTGCAGTTGGTTGTGAATCACTGGGGGCAGTTCCTAGACATCTTCACGGGCAACTCCAGCTGCAGTCACGATGCCTGGATCATGACCATCTCCCCCTTCTATGCCCGGATGTTCCGTGGGGACTTTTCTGACATGAGGATGACCTGGATCAAGGGGGTACCAATGCCCCCCTGTATCCTGGGTGACCCGGTCTGTCTCCTCACCCAGTGGCTGATGAAGGTGTACCCTGTCACCCACAACCCTGTGGAGGCACTGTACAATACCCGTCTGTGTTCCAGCAGGACCGTGGTGGAGCGGGTCTTCGGGGCCCTCAAGCAGCGCTGAAGGAGTCTCGCAGGCCGGCTGGACTACACTGTGAAGACCTCAGCCCTGGTGATTGGGGCCTTCTGTGTGCTGCACAACGTGTGTGAGACTGAGGGGGCAGCCCTGGAATAACCCAGGTTCATCCACCCCCCTGGCCCTGTGCCTCTGTATGTGAACGCTGACAACCGGAGGGAGTACCGTTATGCCAAGCACATCTGAGATGCCCTGGCGAGGCATATCAGCTGGGAGACTGAGGCGTGAGGGTGATCACCACCTGGACCACCCCTGTGGTGCCCCCGGGGGATCCCATGGCCATCCCCTACATGGGAGCCAACCCCAGCCCCCCCCCACATCAGCCAGGAACGGTTGTAGGAGGCAATACTGTGTCAAAAATGTTTATTCCCAGAGAGCCCAGGAGTCCTGGGTCCCAGCCCCCCTCACTCTAATCCACTAGCCCCCACTCCCCTCCCAGAGAACCCAGGAGCCCTGACTCCCAGCCCCCACTGCTCTAACCCACTATCCTAGTGGGTTAGGGCAGGGGGGATAGCCCCCACTCCCCTCCCAGCCACCCCCCAGTCCAGCCGCCCTCCCTCCCCAGCCCAGCAGCCCCCCTCCCCTCCCAGCGGCCCCCCAGTCAGGTCCAAAAGCCCCTCCCCTCCCAGAAGCCCCCAAGGCCAGAAG
>QEPC01004719.1:854717-868445 GCA_003113815.1 Sphenodon punctatus
GAGAGAGAGAGAGAGAGAGAGAGGCTCCCTGCTAGAATGAGAGAGATGGGGTGGAGGGGAGGCCAGCTCTAGCTGCCACCTGCCAGAACCAGGAAGAACTCCAATCTGTGCCCGATGCCCACATCCAGAAGCAGCAAACCTACCAGAATGAGATGGAATATAACAAAACATGGAACGTATTATGTACCTGTCTGTGAGTGTTCCTATACCTACTTACCTATTGCACAATTGAATGTAGTGTGCCCAACCATGCACTAATTCTAGGGACATCATTCAACTCCTATAGGCTTTAGGCTGTCATTCCACTGTACCTTAAGCCGTCATGTCTCCCACCCCCCATCCCAGGAATCATCAACAAGATTCTGGGACCATCATTCCAGTCACAGGGGGATGTCACTCCATTCTGGGTGCTGCCACTGCTCGTGCCTGACTGGTCAGCGGCCACCGGCACCCGCCTGCAAGCCTTCCCCCCCACCAGCCTACTCCTCTGCACCCACCCGTGGATGGCTGCTGCCAAAATAGCCTGTCTCTCTTTCTCTCGGCACACCCACACAGACTCAAGCCCTGCCCCTCCTGGGGGTCTGTCTGCAAGTTGAGACCCTTCTGCTGCCTGGCACATCTTTGGGTTAATACCTTAACTACACTACATGTGGTGCCAGGTGCTACTGGTAGGGATTGACAAGCTGTATGAGATTCTGCCAGCCAGAACTTTAGCACAGAGGGATAAAAGTTTGGCAGGTCAAACAAAGCTCGTAACAATAACAACAAATATAACTTTTATTAACAAAACAACAACAACAACAACATTATAAAACAAAACCCAAACATTTTAGACTAGAAAGGAAACTTATCAACTAGTACTCAGTCTTTGGGCCTGCCCCCCGGATCTTGGGCAAAAGGCAGAAGGGGTGCACGGGAGCTAGGGGCAGGGGGCATCACACCTGCTGGCATTTGGTAGCTGTGTTTGACGGCATAGTCAACAGCCTCTGTTGCGTCCGCCTGCCACTGGGCGACCAACTGGCCGAAGAGTTCCAGGTCGGCCATCTCAGAGGAGAGGTACTTTAAGATGTACTGCGAGTATACCTCCACCTTCTGTTCCCTGACATTAACCGCCTGCAACTGTTCCACCAGTTGGTTCTGCATGGTGGCTGCTCGCTGCTGCAGGCCGGCCACGAAGTCCCGGGTGGGCCTCTTCACCTCGGCTCAAAAGGCCCTTGCAGCTGCAGACTCTCTGGGGCCCAGGGGACTCCACATCAGAGCTGAAGGAGGGGGAAGGACTTTGGTGGCATCTCTTTTGGGTTGCCTTCCCCTCCTTCTTCTGGCGCTGATGCTCCAGCTCCATGGCCATGCCAGAGTCCTGCAGCTGAGCCACTTTCTCCCCATGTGGCTTCTCTATGTGGGAGATTAAGCCTAATGTGGTCCCCTCCCTGGCCTTTTCAAATCTTTTGCCGTATTCCTAAAGAACATAAAAGATAAGAAGGAACATAAGAAGGGCCATACTGCATCAGACCAATGGTCTCTGTCAAGCCCTGCCCGCATTCTGTCTCCACAAGTGGGTGGGTGCCAATCTCTCTCTGCAGGGGACTTCCGTTCCTAACAGGTCATAGGGCAATGCACACCCTGTTGTTCCAGGCCCCATGCCTTTTGCCTTACCTTTCAGACGGTGAATCCATTGTCCTTGTGATACCACCTCCAGACATTAGACCTCATCCGCCCATGACCACGCTCTGGGGGTGGCATTGGCGACCTCCACCTTGATGGTGTCCTCCTGTGTTTGGCACCGGCATTGGAGGATTCCTCATCCTCACCCTCTCTGAAACAGGAACACATAAACAACACCTAAGTAATATCATGCATTTATGATGATGCCTCTAGTCCTCCCTCCTTGGGGTGCTAGGGAATGCTAGGGAATGGGAAGGCAAATGGCTTGACCCTGGCCGGCATGTGCAAATCCTGCCCTCCTTGGGGTGCTAGTAGCGATGGCAGCTGGAAAGACCCTTGCTGGCACATGCAAATCCTGCTCTCCTTGGGGTGCTAGGGATGGCAATGGAAAGACCCTGGCTGGCATGTGCAAATTCTGCCCTCTTTGGGGCATTAGGGATGGCAATTAGAAAGACCCTGGCTGGGACATGAAAATCCTACCCTCCTTGGGGTGCTGCTAGGGAGGGATAGCAATGGAGAGACCCTGGTTGGCACGTGCAAATCCTGTCCTTCCTGGGGCGCTAGGGATGGAAACTGGGAAGACCTTGGCTGGCACGTGCAAATCCTGCCCTTGTTTTGGGGTGCTAGGTAGGGATGGCAACTGGAGGGTGAAGATCCTTGCTAGGGATGGCTGGCAGGCACATGTTTGGGTGGGGGTGATGCTCATGCGCGTGCCTGACTGCTGGAAGAGACCCCCAAACTACAGTACCCTCTCTCTCTCTGTGGCAGACATCCGCTGCCATCTGCTGATGCCCACTGTTTTTTCCTGACTGATGCCCACCACCCACGCATCCACCTGCACGCCAGTGAGCTCACTCTAACATATAGAGCCTTTCTTGTCCTCAAAGTAAAAAAAACGTTTACAAACCTGGCAGCACCTTCTGTGCCCGCTTGCTCCTCCACCACCAGCTCCGGGACCACCACCACATAAAGTCTAGGGGCTGGGGCAGCGGCATCTTCCTCCTCCACCACCACCACCAGCTCTGGGAGCACCACCTTGGCCCCCTGGCATTTAATTAGAACAGTCTTCCTCATTTATTTATTTTTTAACAACAGACAGCTCACCAACCAGTCAAACCAAAACCAACAGTCAAACCAAGACATCACACAGCCAAAACACATGAAACAAAACTGAACACCCAGCCAGCCACAACACACACGCTCTCACCCACACAAGCTCCGCACGCACTCGAATTTACGGTTTCTGACATGATCATGGGATCTCATGATACCTCTTTCCGAACGACCGAACCAAACCGAACTCGACTGAACCGAATGATCGAACCCGAACTTGGCGACCTAACGGAACGACCGAACCTGAACCGCGATCTGTTCGCACATCCCTAGTCATTACTCTGCTACAGGCAAACAGGCCCTCAGCTTAGAGTATGTGTGTACTGATCTTTCTTCAGAGATGGAGACAGTAGTTTGAATGATATATTTTATTGGACCAACTGCTGTTGGTGAAAATGTGCAAGCTTTCAGGCCAAACAGGGTCCTTCCTCAAGTATATAGCATAGTCAGTCAGAAATATATAAACTGAGCAAATTTAGGGCAGGTATATATTCCCATATTCCCCTTCCTCCTTCTGTATATAGATATCATTTTCTAACCATTGTGTCTCCCTTCTGTACCTAGTTCCTGCATATTTTATAGTAAATGCTATGTACCTTATAGATTTTTTGGCACTTCTCCCTCTCTGTGACTGACATACTCTGTCAGATGTAGATTCCCCCTTGTGTGATTGCTGTGAACCCAATTCCTTTTATATGCACATTTACTTCACCTGATAAGCTGTTTCCTACCTTACCTCCCACCCCCAAACCATATGGCCTATCACTACTCACTGTTCCTTTTCTCCTACACCAATATGCATTCTTTATAGCTCTGTTTTTAATTGTCTGGCATCTGTGTGTGTGTAAACACAGTCACACACACACAGCACTGAGCCACCCTACGAACCACACAAGATCTGTGCAGCTTAGAAGAAGCTTATATTTGCTTCCAAATGCCCATCTCCAAGCCTCCTTAATTGCAGTGATTGGGTACAGGCAAGTTGGAAGCCTGGGAAGCATCTCCAGAGAAGGAACTTATACTAGGGATTCTCTTATGTTGGTCACAGTGGTACAAGATGTGTTTCTGGTGCCAAGTGACCAGCAGAAATGTCAATCATATATCCTAATTCTGTGATGTGCCCACCCCAACCACCATGCTTGTTACTGGGAAGTTGGAAGTATCTGCTTAGGAAAGTGCCAAAAAGAGATAAGATTCTCTTATGTCCTCTGTTGCAGTGCTGCAAAGTATGTTTGGGATGCCAATTGGTCATCCTGGATATGCCAATCATGTATTTTGATTGCTGGGATGCTTCTCATTCCAATCTTCCTTGTTGCCTGAAGTCCTGGTTATGTCCTGAAATTGTAGTTTTTGTCCCAAAATTTCAGGACTTGTATTTGCATGTCTTTTGTTATAATTACAAAAGTTCTATTGCTTATAAAATTGAGACCTTTTATCCAATATTTCTGAAATTTGGTAGGTATGATCCCTTCTGTGAGGCGTACAAAGAGTCCTGGTTTCATCCATATTAGATACCTAACAAAGTTGTTACCTCTGGAAATCTGTGCATAAATCATGAAATGTAAATTGCTTATACAATAGGGACCCCCACAACTTGCCAGGAATGATACGTTGTGTGAGGAGTACAATCAAGCCAAAGTTCATCCACATTGGAAGAGTAGAAAAGAAGTTACAGCCAGAAATGTATCACAAACCATGATGCTTATAAAATTGGGACCCTTTATTCAATCCTTCTGAAATTTGGCATGCACAATCCCCTCAGTAAGGAATATGTTCACTCCAAATTGCATGAAAATCAAACTGTAACAAAAAAGTAACAGCCTGATATATATGTCCCAAAATTTAATTTTTTAAAAAAATTCCAGAATGCTTATTTTTATTCCAAAAATTTGTTATTAGATTTTTCATTTCAATTTTTCTGGTATTAATAATGAAAAACAAAATCCTGTTAGTACTAGAAAACAAAATGCACACCCCTAATACCAGGGTCTTTTGCTGTTTATTGTAGGATCACCACTTGCGCACATGTGCAATTGCACATGCACACGCACAGGCAGTGCTGCCCCCTTACATACACCAGCTACACACAGAGGCTGTTCCCCCTCCCCTCCCACTTGCTTGCTTCTCAACCAACTGTAGCAGTTACCAGATTTTTCCTCTTAACAAGATCCCAAAATACTGACACACAAAACACAACCCCTCCCACAAAAATTGGCACTGAAACCAGAATAGAAATCAGAAATATAAAATGTCCCTCCCCTTGCACATCCCTAGAAAAAACCATCCTTTGCAAAGTGCAAATATGTCTCTGCCTCTTTAAGGATATTTGATCTCTCTATTGTTAATTGACACAGCCTTCCTCTGCTTTCAGTGTTTATTTTAAAAACGTTTTAATCTATAAACGTTTTCATGAGCGTTTTCAGAAGAATGGATTCATGCTGTTTTGGATGTAGCTACTAGCTGTGGGAATGTGGCAGAAGGTTGATATGCTGCCATTTGATCATGTAAAGCTCCACATAAATTCCAGCTGTGACTGTGTCACCAAGAAATCTCTTAAAACATGTCATTAATAATAATTGATGCCTTTAGATTTAAAGTTAGTCAATTACACTTGATAGAATGGTTGATTTCTATTAAATGATTACAAAGCAAACATCAGTCTTTACAAGTACAAAGAAAGTGAAGGTTAAACTTTGCCAAAGCGATGATCCTTAAAGAATTCACATGAGGGGAAAACAGGGGAGCAAATTCAGCTCTCGGTATACTGCAGTATGTCTGGAATAATTCCACTGTCATAGGTGGTGCGCTACTGCAGACTTGCAGCTGTGTAAAGGAAATATGAATTTTACCCAAGCATATATAGAGTGAATAGGGGTATGGCTAAGTGTTCTTGAGCAAAACCCTTTTCTAGACCCCTTCCAGGCAAATTCAGCCATACAGGTTCATGCCAGCTGGTTGCTTCTGTTTTTCCCCTTTTCTCTGCTGTTCAGCTTTCGTAGGCACGGCAGACTTTCTTGTGTATTTCTTTCTTGCTATCATTTCTGCTTAAGTGGTTCATGCAATCTCTCCAAATAGAAAGCATCAAAGGCCCTTTTCACACGAGACACCCTCCTCGCTCACGTGGGTGACTGGGTAGGTGAGGGGGGGTGTCCGTGTGACCGCCGGTGTGTGTGCGCATGTGTGTGTGCGCACGCTCCAGTGCTCCACCCACCTCCACCGATCCTCCATGCACAGAGACATTGAAGAAAACAGGTGCCTCCGTGAGTGGAGACGGATGGAGGTGGGCAGGCGTCCATGTAAACCCCGGTTCCCCCTGCAGCCTCCACCCACCCACCCCACCCCACTGGTTTGTTTGAAAAGGGCCAAAGAAAGAACAAAGTTTTTGGTGCATGACACCCAAGGCAAACTTTTCTGGCTTCTCTGAACAAAAGATTTAAGAACAGGCATGTCACCTCAGGGTATGGAAATCTGCTACTGAGAGGGTATTGGGCAGAAGATTTTTATATTAGTTATTTGAATTAATGGAGTACAAAATAAGGAATGTTGGAATTTCCATGCTGGGTAAGGCCCATAGTCTAAGTGGTCTGGTATTTGGTCTTCAACTGCTTCAAAGGAAGGTACCAGAAAACTTCATCTTAACAACTGAATAAGCTGCCTAGTGGGGAAGAGAAAGTAAACTCTAATGAAAAACACCTAAAACCTAGAAATAAGTACCCATTGAATTTCCAGTATTCAACCTTTGGGTACTACTCAGCCGGGGTGCAAAGGTGGCACATCATCCGTTTTCATTTACAACCCCCCCTTTATTTTCAGGAGTTTTCATAAATGACCCTACTGTTGTTGTTTTTCTTAGGGGTGTGTGTGTGTGTGTGTGTGTGCATTGTTTGTTTTATTTTATTAAAAATAATTATTTTAAAACAGATCACTGTGCGTATGCAAAATGGCCACCGGACCATTCTGAACATGTGCGGCCCTTTTTCAAAATGGAGTCGGCAGCATCGGCACCATTTTGGAAAAGGGCCACACATGCGGAGAACAGCCCTAGTGGCCATTTTGCACATGCACGGAGATTTTAATTTTAAAAAAATTATTTTTAATAGTTTAAATGAAAAAATGTAAATGGATGAAAGCAAAAAACAGCCATTTGATTATTTATCTGTTTTAAACTAATTAAAATGATATGAACTGCACACCCCTCCCCTCCTAATTAGTGCCTAATGGGTTACCTGATGCCCTGATTTACCAGCCTCTGCTCTCAATTTTTTGAATTACCATCTGGTTTTTCACTATTTTTCAATTCAGTAAATGAATTATGATCATTCCCCATTTTGAGGGTAATTGGGTGCCTGACTAGGACCTGGGTAGCTGATACCTTCCCAACCACTTCTTGTTACTGTCTTTTACTGACACAGTCCTAGGCTTCTGTGCTTTGACACAAGCAGCTGGAAAACTGCCTCAGCCTAAGCAGAAACCCTAGGAAAAAGAATGAGAGCAGCTATTTTGGTACTGCCTTTCCTGTCCCTACCCCAAGTCAAGGGGATGCGATTGGAGTACTGCTTTTCTCCAGCTCCACCCAACAGCTGAAACTGCCCATGGAGTAGCCTCAAGATGGATTTAAATTGCATGGGGAATTTAGCTGCTCACTACCAGGTTTTCAAAATCCAATGGGTCAAATTGGTAATGCAGAGCAACCTTTGGGTACTCCTTGAAGAGCTTCAGTGAACATGGGGAGGTCCCATCTCAGAATCCAGTCCATTGTAAAGTGATTAAGCAGTTATTTTCCTTCTCCCACATTTATACGATGTGTTGCTTAACATGCTGTGGCAGGGCTGTGCCATGTGGATCCCCTAAGATGGCTGCCAGACAGGAAGTTGAAGTGTTTGGGGTGTGGCCTGAAGTATATAAGGAGAGAAGGAACAAGAAGAAAGACAGTCTGCTTCTGACTGCTGAAGAGGACATAGCTCCTGGAAATGACAGATGAGATTTAATGTGGACAAGTGCAAAGTGATGCACATTGGGAAAAATAATCCAAATTATGAGTACACAATGCTGGGTACTAAGCTAGGAGTTACCACTCAGGAAAAGGATCTGGGAGTGAATGTGGATAATACACTGAAATCCTCAGCCCAGTGGGCAGCAGCAGTCAAAAAAGCAAATAGAATGTTAGGAATCATTCGCAAGGGAATAGAGAATAAAACTGAGGATGTCATAATACCTCTATGCAAATCAATGGTGCGAATGTTGTGTGCAGTTCTGGTTGCCCCATCTCAAAAAAGACATAGCAGAACTAGAAAAGATACAGAGAAGGGCAACAAAAATGATCCAGGGTATGGAGTAGCATCCGTATGAGGAGAGGTTTGATAGGTTGGGGCTCTTCAGCTTGGAAAAGAGACGGCTGAGAGGAGATATGATAGAGACCTATAAAATCATGAGTGGTGTGGAACTTGTAAACAAGGAATGCTTATTTACCCTCTCAACTAGTACTAAAACTAGGGGACACTCCATGAAACTCACAGGTGGCAGAGTAAAAACAGACAAAAGAAAGTATTTTTTCACTCAGCGTACAATTAGATTGTGGAATTTACTGCCAGGGGAGGTGGTCAAGGCCAGCAGTATAGCTGAGTTTAAAAGAGGTTTGGACAAGTTTCTGGAAGATAGTTCCATTAGCAGCTATTAGCCAAATAGGATTGGGGAACAAAACCCTTTACTGTCGGGAGCCTGGGGATGACCCACAGGGAATGGATGGTGGAGCATGGTGACCTATTGGGTGCTTCTCCCAGGCCCCCGTGACTGGCCACTGTCAGAGGCAGGATGCTGGGCTGGATGGACCGTTGGTCTGTCCCAGTATGGCACTTCTTATGTTCTTATGTAAAGGCTGACTGACCTGGGTTCCAGGAGAGAAGGCCTGGACCTGATGACCTGAAGAGAGAGAGTATCTGTGTGAGTTCACAAAGAGCTAGCAATGGACTGCGGTTGGGCTAGGCTCTAATGCATAGACTGTAACTGGCCAGAGGTTTGGTGCCTGGCCTATGGACTGTTTATTGAGTAAACTCTGTTGATATGGAGCCCCTTGAGTGACATTCTACTTTGGGCCTGATTCTGACAACATTTACCCCATGGTAAAGTGAGGATCCTGCTACCCATGCTTTCACATGAAAAGTCGTTTTCCCTTTTTTTGAAGAGTTTTAGGAAACACTGTGCTTTGTACACCAATGGAGAAAAAACACCACACATGTCTAGTTTCACCATTGTGACATTGATTATAAAGATGGCCTTCCTTTGGGGTTTCCACTCCATCCCCCTCCGCCATTTGCATTTAGAGTTTGCGGTCAATTATATTCTTTGTAAAAAATAAATTTAAAAAATCAGACTAATGTTTACTGTGTGACTATAAAGCACACGTGCAGGGTGAATTTTACCATGCACTGGCAGCACAACAATGTGCAAGCTTTCAGATTTCAGTGTGCAAGCTGAGATACTTTGGTACTTTCAAAATGCTCCCTGTAGTGGACTGGCCCTCATGTTGGCTAAATTACTGCAAAATTCAGCCGGTTACACTGTCCATGATTCGCCACCAGAATATGATGCACAGACCCCTTGTTAGCCATTTGTATTGTGTAGCGAGCCTTAAATACAGTCTCCTCCCTTCACGCAGTTCTGTTCTCCACTGAGGGACCTTCACCCCCAATTTCTGGAAGTATGGGGTCTCCCCTTAGTGCAGCCTTCAACTGTCATCCTTGAGACCTTTATTCTTTGCTGCTTGCATATTTTGTACTTCCTTTCCCAGGACTACTTCTCAGGACTTCCAGTTCCATATGGAACAAGAATCCAACTGGGCTACTTCCCCCTAACAGTACACCTGTGTTAGCAGTCAATGTGCTGGCTAGCACCGAAGCCAATCCTGCCAGCATTAATTACTCCTCAGCACCCTGCCACGCTCCCACTTCTCTAGGTTCTTGCCAATAGATCAGTACATTTGCTGGATGTCAGTGCTCATGAAAGCTGTTAGCTGTGTTGTGTGTGGGCAATGTGTGCATTTTTCATCATTCTGATTTTAGTCCCTTAGTGCTTTCTGATGGAAGGAGTATACATTGCTTAGACTGGGAAGATGCCAGAAACAGAGTATCCTTTTTGTATATTGATTAGCAGAGGGAATATTCACTCAGCTGATAAGAATGTCAGAGATCTGAGTTTTGGTTGAGCTGGCACTTGCTTTACATAATCACTGAAATTATTTTAAATGCTACAAAAAGGCCTGTGCTCTCTTAGCTGTCAGTATTTACTCCCCTTTCTCAGTGCATTTATAAATTTGAATGCTGGCCATCCCAGACAAATTTGTGCTTCCTCGACCTGTTATGCCTGTGCTTCATCTTACGTGGTAAATAAAGGTCAAACCAGTGGGGGCCCTTCCCTCAGGGCGTTGGGGCAGATGCCGCCCCAATCCCCTCAGGGGTCCCCCTATGCTTGCTGGGGAGCCAGAAGCTGCTCCTCAGCTGATCCAGCAGCAGCACTGTCAGTTTCCCCCACTTGTCTGAAGGTTTTATTTACATTTTAACTCTCCTCCTGGAGAGCCGATGAGTCATATGTAAACAAAGCCTGAAGGGAAAGAACTCTGCAAGGGGAGGAGGGGGAGAAGAAAAACATCCTCCTCCTGCTGCTGCTCCCCCCTCCCTCTAGCTTTCCGCTCACTGGCCAGAGAGCTAAAGGGATCTGTGGACTTACAGGATCTCCCCAAGCCCTAAGAACGCATGCGCTGGGCATCGGCCCAGAAAAGCACTGTTTTCTGGGGAATTGGGAAGGGACTGGGGGAGGTGCCATGTGATCCTTGGCTGGGTTCCTATGGAGAAACCCAGCCAATCATCAGGGCCTAGGGGGCGTGTCAGGGTGACTTTTCTAAACGCTCTGGCCACCGCATAGCTCCTTTTCCTCCCCCTGGCCCCTCCTTTACCAGAGTGGGAGGAAGGAGGGAAGAGCTCATTCTTCCTTGCTCCTTCCTCCTTAGGTTCACTGGAGGGGAGGGGGATGAGAGAGCTTTCCCCCCTCTCTTTTTTTTTTTTACAAGAGGGGAGATGCTGGGGACTTGTTTGGAGTCCCTGGCCTCCTTGTTTGGAGGGAAGAACAACAGAAGGTGGTTATCAGAGTCAGACTAGAGTGATCAGGAGGTCTCATCCTTTCAGAAACCTGGTAAGTTTTGAAAAAACAAATCCCGTGTCCTGATCTCCTGTACATTGTTTGTTTGCTTGTGCTTTCTTTTGTCCTCTTCTCTCCCTCCCCACCCCCATGCATTACAGGCAGGGGTCATTACTAATTTTGTGAGCCCAGTTGGAAGGGCAGTGTTGCCTCGCCTACTATGTCTTAAAATATTTTCTTGGCACTTGCTGTTTTAGTTTTTCACCCTGTGTGAGACCCTGTCACCCTAATTGTCTTCTTTCTGTTTGTTTGGGGGTGTGCTTTTTTGGAGGGGGATGGATGGAAGGTTTACTAATCTTTGCTGGAATGTTTACTGCATTTAAAATGGCCCCCTTTTCAGTACCAGTTTCAAGGCTTTTCTGCTGCAAGAAGACCACCATGCCATATGGTGGTTCACTAATGACTAGTCTTTGCATGAATGTTTGTTCCCTGTCTGATAAGTTTAGTTTGCAACAGAACTGCGTAGCATGTTCTGGGGGACAAGTGGAGCTTCATGCAGCTGTTTTTGTGGTGTGCTAAAGACTTAACATAATATTTTTGGCTTTAGATGTTTTGCTTTGCTTTTTCTGTATTTGCATGTGCAGAAGGGCTGTGCTGCCTCTCCTCCTATGCTTTAAAATATTTTCTTGGCTGTTGCTGTTTTTCACCCTTTGTGAGATCCTGTCTAATTGTCTGCTTTCTGGGTTTTTTTTTTTTTTTGGGGGGGGGGGCTGTTGAAGGGGGATTGATGGAAGGGTTTCGACTCTTTGCTGGAATGTTCACTGCACTTAAAATAACCCCTTTGCAGTGACAGTTTCAAGGCTTTTCTGCTGCAAGAAGGCCACCATGCCACATGTTGGTTCACTAATGGCTAGTCTTTGCATGAATGTCCCCTCTCTGGTTGTAGCAGATGCCTTTTACATTGCAACAAAACTGTGTAGCATGTTTTGGGGACAAGTGGAACTCCATGCTGATGCTTTTGTGGTGTGGTAAAGACTTTACATAATAATGTTGGCTTAAGATGGTTTGCTTTGCGCGCTCTGTTTGCATGTGCACTGCTGGCCCCACCTACCGTTGGCCAGGCCCCACCTACCATTGGCCCCTCCCACTTCTGACACTGCCCTGTGCCCCATGTGGTGGAATTTCCTGTCCCAGAAGGAATGAGAGGAGGCCAAACAAGATGGGTGTTCCAAAGGTGCACCAGCTTTATTCAAGTATGCAGCTACGGGGCTTTCTAGCGTCCAACGCTAATAGACCTTGGGCGGATGTGAGGCAAGTCAATTTATACATGGTTCATCAGTGCCAAAAGGGGTATGGACCAATTGCAAGTGTACACATACAATGCTTCCTTAAATGGATACAGCCTAATAGCTTATACAATGATTTTGGCACTACGCAAGCGCGGAACTACCATATAGCTGTTGCCAGGCAAATGGTAGAGTTTTTTTTTACTGGCTATGACCTTTTCAATTCGGCTCTAGCTTCAAACTACTGCAGGGGAGGAGACGGCATGCAGACACCTGTCCAGAAGATGTAGCTCACCACAGAACCTACATACACAGGAAACTGCAGTATTGGTGCTAACTATAACTCATGAAGGTTTTAGCAAAGCAAAGCAGTAGGCTCTGGCCTAAAAGTTTGGTCAAGGAGCCATATTGGGATTCTTCCATACCCTATATATAATTCCGCCCTTTGAGGCCCCAGGAACTTGTTTCTAAGGAACCTCAGAAGTATTTTTGAGGGGCCAAGTACGCTCGTCAATTAAGCGGCATACTTGTATCCTTTCCTCAAGGGCGGAGGTATCCTTTGTACATTTCCTAATGAGGCAGAACAAGAACTTGAATGCAATATATACAGATACAACCAATAGGAGAAAGGACACAACCCCATACAGTATGCATCTGACAAAAGCCGGAATGTTGGGGAGGAGACCCTCAAGCCAAGAGAAGAGACCCCCATCCACTTCACACCCATCAGAGG
Organism: Sphenodon punctatus; assembly: GCA_003113815.1. Lineage (NCBI taxonomy): Eukaryota > Metazoa > Chordata > Lepidosauria > Sphenodontia > Sphenodontidae > Sphenodon > Sphenodon punctatus. Next base: position 867,642 of record QEPC01004719.1, read on the forward strand.
CAACCCGGGTCTAATTGGAGTATAATTCTGTGACAGCTTGTTGGATTTGGCCGATAGCATGGTGCAAGTTTTGGGCATTGTCAGGAATATAAGTACAGCATTTAATGTTTATGAGAGCACAGACACCTCCCTTTGCTGCAAGCATTATATCTAAAGCCATTCGATTTTGCAGAGCAACTTCCCTGAGGGCCACCATTTCAGCTGTGATGTTGCCAAATCCACTGGCAGTAGCATTGGCCACTTTTTAAAAACTAGTGGCAACACGATTTACACGGCGGGGACCCATAACTACGCCAAAAGAGCTCATTCCCCAAAGTGACAGCATGGTAGCTAGGCAGCCCTCCACATCACTGATAACAGCTCGCTTGGAACGGGTGTAAAATGGAGAGTTTTCTAGTGTCTGAGACTTCTGGGGACCTCCCTTTGGGGGCATGTCTAGGACACGGATGGCTGGCAGAACATACCCTATATAGCAGCTGCCCCCCCAGTTGGCAGGCAACCATTTGTGGGCTGTGTGACCACAAAAGTAATAGGTCCCCATCCAGGTGTGCATCCTGACCTTAGAGAAATCACAGGGAGCTGAAAAGCATATGGGAACATTTTGGATAGATGTGTTACGTGTGCATGATAAGGTGTAGTCACAGGTGCTATTTCCCATGAAGTAGGGGCCCTTGTTGGTGTAGCAAAGTAAGCCCTTCTAGTGACAGGAACTAATAGGGGGGGAATCAGAAATACTGTCAGAAAGTTTAGTGAGACCCTCCTTTCTAGCCACCCTGGGCTTCACCCCCCACCCTCATGGGTTGT
>QEPC01004719.1:883498-900109 GCA_003113815.1 Sphenodon punctatus
GGCGGTCGGCTGGGGCAGCGTGGGGGGTGGGGTGGGGCTGTGCAGTTGCATGTTACACTGCGCAGCCCCGCCCCCATTCCGGATTCCCTGCCGGGATCGGCCACCACATCTGTTAGCCCATGACGCGGTTACCCTGGCGGGGAATCAAAGGGTTGTTTCCGTGCCAGGGCCAATTGGCCCCGTCACGTCTGAATATACCCAGAGACAGAATGAATCCATTGAGGAGGATTGAGCAGAGCCCTTCCAGATTGAGACCAAGTTGTTCAGATGATAGCTTTTATTAGACCAACTTCTGTTGGGGAGTATGTGCAAGTTTTCAGGCTCCATTGAGCCATTTCTCAGGCATGCAGAAATAAAACTGAGAAAGAGGACTTGGAAGAGAGAATCAGAGACTTGCAGGAAAGGACAGGAAGAACTTTTAACAATCAGATGGGAACTTTATGCTGAACTGCCCTGTGTACATACACAATCCAGAAGGGGAATCCGTGAGAATGACTGAGGGTGAAAACAAACATGCATGTAACTCCGATTTAACATTTCTTATGCATGTTGCAGGGCTGTATTGGTGCCATATGCGGCCCTGCAACATGCATAAGAAATGTTAAAGTGGAGTTCAAACGGAGTTATGGTGCATGTCTGTTTTCACCGTATGGCTGTGTGCCTGGTTTATGAGAAAATTGAGGCATAGAAGAGTATGGATCTGTGCCAACTTAGAACCTGAAATTACCTACACCACAAAAGAGAATTTAATGTCTTACATCCAACTCCCTTATGAGGAGTAGATCTCCATCACTGACTAAGGTAATGAAAACAACAATGAGGAAGAATCTCCACTTCCCTGACTGATGGATCTGTGAGTTTGTGGCTCCCCATAGCGTTACTAAGAAAAATCCATGTGCTGTTTTATGCTCCTCTGAAAAAAGTGTGCCATTTACTTGTACTATAGGTATTTTAGCACACCTCCTTTTGTTCCCATGCTGCTTTTTAGCCTGTTTTACTACAGCATATCAAAGAAGTGTACAGCTCCAAGATTGGCTGTATTTAAAGAAGAAAGGACAACTTATTCTCTTAGGAGTTTACTTTTACTGAGCTCTAACAGCAACCTGGTTCTGTCAGGACAGACAAATCATTGGCACCTCCTAATAAAAAGCTTTTTCTGAAGCCCCTTTGCCAAAGGTCTATAAGGTTTGTTAGCATGATATAGAATTTGGCATGCTCACCATCTGAAAAAGTTAACTCTTCCTGTTCAAAAGGAATGTGCTACAGCTTCAGTTGCATTCAACAGATCAGCCACCTTCCTTTGGTTGCACAAGAAACTGCAAGTCAAAGAAGCATATTATGTTCTGTCATTGTATGCTGAGGTATCCGCAGATGAAACTCAAACAATTTTAGCATTAAAAAAATTAAAATAAACTGTCTCACTAAATATCTGTTTTGAAGTGCATGGGAATAAAGGAATGTTCAATGAAATGGTTTGTGTGAACTGTCTAATTGGGCTTCCTGTAGTCTGTCTTTGGAAGGTGTCAGAATATGCCAAAGCTGCAGTATGTGTGATATTTCGGTTTCTTAAGCATAGTTATTTGGACCCAACTCTGTCAGCATGGTTTTCTGCTGTGGGTGTTTGTATAAAGAGCAAATACACAAACTTCATTACTATGTCAGAAGAAAGCAATATACAATGAGGCCCATCAAATGTCCTGTGGGATAAATCAGATGTGGGTTTTAACTTGGCATCAGTACAATTATCCTTTGCAAAGCACCAGAACTTAGCCCTTAGCAATTGATCTACATGTGAAACATCACATTTTGTCCCCTTTTCCCGATTCCTTCTTTTGTTGTTATCTGAACCGCTCTTATCGAAGTTTAAATATACTATTCAGTACTTCTATCTTATCATGGCAAAAAGAAGTGAAATATTTCTGTTGCTGATGAACACCTCAAGCATGTCTATTTTCAAATTGCACTGCCCAGGATACACACAGAATGAGTGGCAGACAAATTTCAATTATGGAGCAGTAACAACATTTAGGAATCCAGTGATGTCATCATTAACTGCTAATGAGAAGCATGCAAGTGTTTTAGTACAATCACCAGACTAGTGTGAAGCTGCCATTTTGAAATCACATACGTTGCTGTCCTGGATTCCTGGAATCTTCACAGACTCACCACATGTATCATAAGATTCTAGTAATAAAATCATAGGTCTGGAAGGAATCTTAAGGGCCACCCAGTCCAGCCTACTGTGCTGATGTACCCAATGACCCTAACAGAAGAATCCACCAAAAGAGAAATAGATCATGCAAAAAAAAATCTACAATAGAGATTGAGAGTGATCAGAGCACAGCAATACCTGAAATAACAGGGAGAGATTTAGATGACTCAAGCAAGCGAGCAATGCCCACACAGCAGGGAAAGGCAACCTTCTCCCCCACCTCAGAGTCATCAACTACCAATCTGACCTGCAGGAATTCCTTCCTTGTCCTAAATATAGCAATCAATTACAGCCTGACCCATGGGTCAGGCACCCCACATAATTATAGTGCCCATGCACCAGAACAGTCTATCAGTCCTACCTCCAGTTGCAGGCATATTTGATGCTACAGGAAGTTATTTATTTAGTCATATATCTATGCTGCCCTTCCTGCAGAGGCTCAGAGCAGCTTTCATCATAAAGACAGGAATAGAAAAAATGATTTAAATTGATAAAAGAATCTCTTTAACACCCCACCCACCCCATCCCACCCCTACACTTCCCACCCAATCCCATCCCACCCTATCTCTGCCTGTCAAATGCCTGGCCAAATTGAAAGGTCTTACATAGTTTCTGGAAGATAAGCAGGCTTGGGCTTAGGTGGATATCCAAGGAGAGGGAGTTCCATAATCATGAGGCAGCTACCGAGAACTTCTCCCTGTGTGCCTGAATCATAAAAACATCACGGAGAAGATAGCACCCACCTGTAAAAGGGCGCCCTTGATTGGCCTCAGGGACCATGAAGGGACATGAGTGAGGAGGAGGTCTTTCAGATTCCTGAGACCCAGGCTTTTTAGGGCTTTATAGGTTAAATCCAACACCTTGAATTGTGCCTAGAAAACTATTGGCAGCCAGTGCAGACTCTGAAGCACCAGTGTAATGTGCTCCCAGAGATGCACCCCAAACGAAGACATACCACTGCATTCTGCACTAACTGCTGCTTCCGAACAGTTTTCAAAGGCAGCCCCACATAGAGCACATTGCAGTAATCTAGCCTTGAGCTTATGAAGGCATGGATGACGATGACCAGATCTGAATCTGATAAAAACTGGTTGCAGCCTTCTCACCAGATGTAACTGGTGAAAGGCACTCCTGACCACCGCCACAACCTGACAATCCAAGAGCAGCAGCGGATTCAAGAGCACTCCAAGTTTGCGAACCTGAGTGACCAAAGGAGGCTGGACCCCCTCAGTAACAGGGGGACCCTATGTCTTCCAGGTCACATGGTCAGCCAACCATCGCCACTTCGGTCTTGTCTGGATTGAGCCTCAATCAGCTTACCTGCATCCAGTCCCCAATGGCAGCCAGGCATTGCTAAAGCATTAAGACTGCAGGACCTGGGTCAGATGAAAAGGAGAGATAGAGCCAAGTCACTACAAATCTCCAAACTATCTCACCCAGGGGCTTCAGAAACACATAGAACAGGAGTGGAGACAAGATGGAGTCCTGTGGGACCCCACACGGTAGTATCCAAGGGGATGACAAACCACCCTCTGGGTTCTCCCAGTCAGGAATGAGTGGAACCACTTAAGAGTGGTCACACACACCCAGGTCAGGTCCCACAGCTGTGTCAGCACCACACCATGATCAGTACCAAAGGCCACCAAAAAGTCCAAGTCAAAGACAACAGGGTAAAATTTCCCCAGTTAATTTCCAAACATAGATCATCAAGCAAGGCCCCAAGCATAGTCTCGGTACCTTGCCCAGAATGAAAATGCAACAGACATGAGTCCAGGAATCCAATAGCATCAAGATACACCTGGAACTGTGAGGAAACCTTCAATAACCTTCCCTAAAAAGGGGAGGTTAGAGACAGGGCAATAGCTGGCAGGGGAGCCAACATCAAGTGATGGTTTCTCGAACAGGGAATTGATGTACACAGTTTTAAGGCTGTCGGGCACCCTGTCCTCCTGAAGGGAGGAATTCACCCCCAGTATCTCCCAGTTGGCTTTCACCAGCAAGGATGAACATGGATCTAGTCCACAACTGGTCATCCCCACCCCTTGCTCCCCCCAGCACATCCTCTGCATTGGTGGGCAAGATAAATTGAATTGGATCCAAGTAAACTGGACAAGATCAAACCTCCTCAACCCCAAACTGTGACCCTGCATTCAAAGTTGCATCACCCAAGTTGAGCCAAATATGAGCGACTTTATCTGCAAAGTAGGTGGCAAACTTATCACAGCAGGCAGCCAACACCTCTAACTCCAGGCAGAGACAGTCAGGGTTTAAAAGTTATTCTCCACCCAGAATAGATCTGCCAGATGGCATTTTGCAAATGCTATGGTGGCCTCAAAGAAGTTTTCTTTGCTGCTGCCACAACCATTGCATAGTCCCTTAGAAACAGTCTATACCACAATCAGATCCTTTTTACATGGGCTGTGGTGAGTGGGGAGATAGCAGGGCGACACGGTGGGTGGGAGGTGCATGGGGGTGCATTCCCAAGGACCCCCACCCACCTCCATGCATGGAGCATCAGGTCTTGGCTCCTGTTTCTCTGTGTGTGTGTGATGGGTGGAGGTGGGGTCACACATGCACCCCACCCACTACCTGCGATGTTCCCACGGGCACCCACCCATCTCTCCCGCACCTGCCGCGGAGATTGCATGGGCATCCCCGCCACCTGCACACGTGTGAAAAGGGCCTCAGTCAGTTTTGGCACAAGTCAAGCACCACCTGTGCTCCAACCACCTACCCTCTCACTTTAGCAGTCTAAGGTCCGCCATATACCAGGGAGACCTGTGCTGCTGTCATGTAGGAAGCAGACACCTGGGTGCCACTGGTTCAATAGCCTGGGTCAAAATGCCGTACTACAAATCAACCAAGGCATTGACAGGGAAGCCATCAAGGTCAGTGGGTAAATCCCCCCAGAGAGTTCTGGAATCCTATTGGATCTATCAATCTCTAGGGGCGGACCATCTAACTGGTCCACCACCCTGACAGGGGCAAAGGAGGGTGGGGATCTGGGCCTTTAGAAGGTAATGGTCCTCATAATGACACCCGCAGTAACTCGAACCCCTATATCTAGGCCAGTGCAGAACACAAGATCCAACATGTGTCCAGCCTTGTGCGTCAAGTCAGATGTTACTTGGGATAGGTCCATGGTTGTCATGGTGGCCATGAACTCCTGCTCTGTCCCTGAAAGGCTGACCTGAACATATATGTTAAAATCACTCAAGACAATAAGTCTGGGTGACCTCAGCACCTCCCCCAAGAGCAGCTCAGCTAGACCAGTCAGGGAATCTGCTGTGTAACGAGGTGGTCGGTACACCAGCAGAATCCCCAATCTATCCCAGTCCCAGAATCCTAAAGGGACAACACACTCCATGTTGGGTAGGTCAAACACTGGAACCGTCAAAAGAGCAGGCTGTCTTTGCAGATCACCTCCACTTCATTCCACCCCACCAACCTCCATCCCCAATCCTAGGCTGATGCTACACTGAGTATCCAGCTGGCACCATCTGGGCCAACACACGCCCAGAAGTCTTGTCCATCCAGGTCTTAGTAATGCATAAGAAAGAAAGAAAATCCCCGAACAGCCTGTTCCTGCACTACCGTAATTAAGTTCTCAGTTTTTCTATTCAAACCTTCTTTGACAAGCCATTTGTCATTTATTACATTTTTCCCCAAGATTTTTTTTTCTAAAGATCTCTAAGTTCCTCTTGGAACCAATTTACTTTCACTTAACTATGGCTACAGTTAGGAGCTCTGCTTATGTGCATAACAAAGTCTGTGACCTTCTAGATGTAAGTGCACTTTTAATATGCATAAATGCATTTGTTAATCTTGTTAGAGAGCAGGGGTGGAGAACCTTTTTTCCTTTTGCAAGCCACTTTGAAAATAATTACAAGTTTCATGAGCTGGATAGGAGTTGGAGACAAAAGGTGCTGAAAATTGTGTTAAGAATAGGGGAATGAAGGATCTATGTCATGGATTCCTCCTTTGTCCTTGAGTACATGCCCTCATGGCCCCAGCCTTCCCTTCAGATCACTCTTTCAGTGCTCAAGGGTAGAAATAAAACTGGAAATAAAAAATAAATAAAAAACAACCACAGACCAGATTTGTCCCATAGGGTGGATGTTCCTTAACCCTGCTATAGAGCAAGTGTAGTGTAATCTTATTCCAACTGTGCACAGATCACAGGGCCTGCAGCTTTCCTAAGATGCTTCAAATGCTAATCAGAAACTTGGCAGATGTCATGGAGACATGTTGTGACAGATTTTAAGAGAACAACTCGTTATGTGTCAAGTAGATGCAACTGCAATGCAAAGTAGAAACCAATTTCCCAAAGGCTTTATATAAAGTATGTGCATTTTTTATCCTCATACTAGTGTCTGTTTTTATGTTTTTTTTGTTACAATCAAGAAGAAACTGGTCTGTTAATTCTCCCCTCATTGCTTCTCTGAAGGATCTGCAAAAGCTTCCATTACACGTTTAAAGTAATTCTAGCTTCAAATGCATGCATTTCCCTTCATTTCCCCTGAATTTCTTTGTTTTACTGTTTATATTGTTGTTTGCCACCCCAGACTGCCCTGTGGGCAGGAGGGACGGGATAAATTTTTTACATAAATTACAATAAAAAAAATTCTCCCCTTCTCCCCCCTAATTGCTGGGAGCTACTACAGGAACAGCCCTTTGTTGAGCTTCAGTCACCATTGTGACTTAGTTCTGACGGAGGAAGGGGTGGGGCTAACCATCTAGTAAATCAGAGGTGAGGTTATCCCCATTCTGTCTTCCCTCCATGGAAGTGAAGAGGAGCATGAGTGCATGGGGCTAAGCTCAAAATTGAGTAGCTTGGGCAGGGAGCTGCTAATAAACTATAAGGGACCAGTTTAAACGTTTGCCTCGGGCTCCACAAAACCTAGAGCCATCACTGCATAGCTCCCACTGAAAGCAAAGGGAGATGTAGGTGGCTCACAGCTCTACGGAACTAGTTGCTAAAAGGAAGAAAGATCTTCTGAAATATTTTGTTCAAAATTCTGTATTTTGAATACAAAATACAGTAAGTGAGGGGAGACTATCAAATCATTCTATATTCTGTATTTATCATGACCGAATCCCCTGTTTATTCCTCCCCATCTCCTCTTCCTTTTTTAGAATTTGGTTTCCTGATAGCTATTGAAAGATCAGGCCAAAGTATGGGCTAGCGTAAATTTCTACAGGACTCAGTCTTCTCAGGGGAAGACACAGAGGCAAGAACCAGTACCAAGAAATGGCTAATGATGAGCCAGTGTGTGGCAGAGTGCTTCCATTTGGGGGAGAAGAAGCTGATAGCTCTAATTGGGGAGCATCAGTTATAACAGGCTGAGTCAGAACTCAGTCTAGGGGACTATAAGAGAGAGGAAGGGCTGAGTTTGCTTCTGAGCCTGGAGTTTGCCTTAGAGTGCCCTGCCCCAACTTGAGAATGCAAGGAAGCTGGGAGCTTGCTCTGGGGCCCTGTTTTGCATAGGGTTTGTTCTGGAGTTGACTGGAAAGAGGACCAAGGTAGAGGGTAGCTAGGTGAGAAGCCCAGGAAGGGGCTCTCCTCAAAACTAAAGTATGGTCAAAGTCTGATGGCCATAGGGTAGCTGCTGGAGGTAAAAAAATCTTCCGGAACTCTTGAGTTGAAGAAATAAATAGCCCTTGAATGAAACACAGTAGGTTTTTGTGAGTGTTTGGGCTGGATTTATTTATTTATTTATTTATTTTATTTTAAGAATTGTATACCCTGCCCCTCCTGCCACAGGCAGCCGGGGGAGGCTAACAACACCAATACAAATACAAATATAAAATATCATAAAACAAATGAAAGCATCCTACAATAATAATAACAACAATGGTAAAAAAGGAACAACAACAACAACAACCCACCCCAACCCACACCAGTCTCCCCATTCTTTCCCCTTTCCCTTGCTAAACACCTGACGGAATAGTCAGGTCTTACAGTTCCTATGAAAGGCTGGGAGGTCCGGGGCCAGACGGGACCCCACTGGGAGGGAGTTCCAAAGGCGTGACGTGGCCCCCGAGAACGCCCTATTCTGCATGGCCCCCTGGGAAATTCGGGGGACCTCCAGCACGGCACCCCTGGACAATCGGAGGGGCCAGTCCAGAACCCAGGGAGTGAGGTGATCTCGCAAATAGACAGGGCCCAGGCTGTGTAAGGCTTTATAGGTGAAAAACAACACTTTGAATCGAGCCCAGAAGACTATTGACAGCCAGTGCAGAGATTGGAGCACTGGTGTGATGTACTCCCAGTGGCCCAGTCCCACCAAGAGCCAGGCCACTGCATTATGCACTAGCTACAGCTTTCAAGCCATCACCATAGGTAGCCCCCATGTAGAGCGCATTACAGTAGTCTAGCCGAGAGGTAATAAAAGCATGGATGATCGTGGCCAGGTCAGGAACCGAAACCAATGGCCAAAGTCACTGCACCAGATGTAACTGGTGGAAGGCACTCCTCGTCACAGCCTCCACCTGGAAATCCAGGCAGAGCTGTGCATCGAGGAGCACCCATAGGCTCTGTACCTGGGAAGTCAGTGGAGTACAGATCCCATCAACTGAAGGAGCTGTTACTTCCACCGATCTTGTGGAAACTCACACCCTGTCAGTCCCATCCCTCTAAGAGAACACTTTCTTCTGTAGCTTTTATGAATGGGTGTGTGTTGAGTGCACTATTCAGAGTACATCTACAGAATGGACAACTGCAGGGCAGGCTTCCCTTCAGTGCTTCACTGATGACTCGACTGGTCAGTTAGGAGCACAATATATCATGTTATCTGAGAGTAGCCATCAATTCCTACACCATAAAGTGTTTTCATTAGTCAGTGTCACCAGTCATGGACCAAACCTTTAAAAAGCTATCTGGAGATACCAATACCCTGTTTACATACACATTCTGTGTAATTATTAGTTTCCAAACCACATTATTATTATTTTCTTGCCTTTCTTAAAGCCTTCCAGCTGGAAGTTAAAAAAAGCTAGACATGCTCAGAAAGGCTGATTGGCCCCTTCTGAGCATACTCAGACCTTTCCAAAATGGTGCCTGCAGTGTGCTGATGCTGCCCTTGCCATCTTGGAAAGGTCTGAGCATGCTCAGAAGGGAACATTCAGCCCTTCTGAGAATGCCCAGCATTTAATTAAAAAAAAAACAACAACAACCTAATCCGGTCCAGAGGAAGCCACACATCACCAGAGACCCTCTGCTAGGCCCCCACCGCCTTAAACAACCCACCTCTCAGCCCACATTAGGCCCATGCCCCCCCTTCCCTGGCCCCCAATGTCCTATTTTCTCCCTGGTCAGCGGGGTCAGGGAAGGGAGAGCAGGGGTCTAGAACCAGCCTCCCTATACTCGACAGAGGATTTTCTGAGTTTGAAGCTTTGGGGGCCATTCCTCAAAACTTCAGAACTCAGAAAATTGAGTCGAGTACCTCAGTGTTTTCCAAGGAAAACCAAGGACCAAGTTTCAACACGCATTTATTTATTTATTTATTTATTTATTCAATATTCTTCTATCCTGCCCCCTCCTGCTCACAGAGCATGTACCCCTTAATGTACCCCTTAAACTTTGTTAAAAGGTTTTAAACTAATACCTGGCCAACAGCAGCCAATACCAATAGCAGCTTACATTTGGTGCACAGCCAGTCCTCTAAGGACACATAGCCAATAGCTTCCCATGTGTGGTATGCAGCCAATCCTAGCTAGATATCCTAGCTGTTGAAGATGTTCAAAACATCTGGCTCATGGTACCCCTGAATCACAGTCATGTAGACACATGCTAACTTCTGCTCATTATGGTGGTGCAGGCCTTCCTTCTGCTGCTGATCAGAACCTGCAAGAGATCCAACAGATTTGCTGTCTTTTTGCTGTCTTTGGACGCATGTACACAGACAGCAAATTTTTGACCCTTCAAAGAAACGTACATTGAGGGCGTACTCATAAGGCCTGTTGTTCTCAGGGACGCTGTCTACTCCCTGAAGTCCTGGCTCATGAAGGCATACAGCATTACCCACACCCCAGAACAGCGTTACTTTAACAAGCAGCTCAGCACCACCCACTCTGTTGTGGAAAGGGCATATGGGATTTTAAAGCAGCACTGGAGATCAATAGCGGCTAGAATTGATTTCCATCTGAAGACTGCTCCTCTGCTAACAACCACCACCTGTGTTCTCCACGGCATCTGTGAGACTAGCTGGACTGCATTGGAGAACCCACTACCAGTTAGGTCTGGTGAGCCAGTACCCCTGTTCTCAGACCAGCTGAACAGAGCAAAGCATTGTGTAGCCAGAGAGATCCAGGATCTCTTGGGCCAGCACATTAAACGCAATGCAAGCCAAAACACCCACCATCAGTGACAGTTTAATGAGCATTGGTGAACTGTTACAAATGTGTTATCAATAAAGCCTTTAAAATATTTCCTGGTTGTCGGTGTGCTTTCCTCTGGGTCAGCTGTCTCCTCTCCAGCACTAGGATGGCATACACTCCCTCATTAGGGCCCCCACCCCCAGTGACCACTGTTAATTCCTGCCAGGCAGCCATTCCCTGTGCATTCCTTAGCTGGCTGCAGTCCTGAACCTCTGCATTTCCCATTGGCATTTACAGGCTAGCTGGATCTGGAAATGCCAATAAGAAGCACAGAGGCACAGGCATGCATCTGGCTACTATGGGCTACTATGGCCCTCAGTGCAAGAGTATGGGAAGCAGACTACTGACCCCCTGCTTTTGGTGGCCCCCTTCCCTCCCAGTCCTGAGCTCAAAAAGTGGCTTATCGCTATGGCATACCACCATTCTCCAAGGCCGCTCTCTTCCCCTTCCCTGAAACCCTTTCCCATCCTTCCCTGCACCCTCACAAACCCCCCTTCCTTCCAAACCTCCAGTCCCCAAAGTGGCTTATCCCTAGCCAGTCTCCAAAGCCCCCCATCCGCCAAACTTCCCTCCTTTCCCTGAAGACTCATGGAACAATGATTATGAAAAATTAAAGAACTTTATTAAACTCAATAAAACTTTATTAAACTTTATTAAATTAAACAACTTTAAATATAGAACTATACATATCGAACTGCTTCCTTTTTTGCCTGCTCCTTTTGGGGGCAGCTTGGCATGTTTGCTTGGGTGGTGGGACTGGAGGGGGGACTTCTTCCTGATCCTCCTCCCGCGGATCTGTCTGTGGAGGAGGCGTGTTCATGGGAGGCATGCGGGAATGATTGGCATGAAGGACTCATGACTGGTCCAGGAATTTTTCCATAGTGTGAGCGCAGGGTGGATCAAGGTTGGGTGCTTTCCCTGGTGGGGGTGAATTGAGGGGAGAAACCAGTGTGGGTGGGTTCCACATAGGCAGGTGTGAACGGCCAATGGAGGTTAGGGTTAGGGAATGGTGCCTGCTCTTGAGCAACAATGCTTGCGGTCACGGCAGCAACATTCTGAAGCACAGAGCTCTAGAACTGAGTGGACTGGGACAGCCTGCTTTGTGTCTGTGCCAACATCTCACTAATTGCCTAGCCCACCTTCTTGATCACATTGCCTGATGGCAGTCCAGGCAAGCCTGGGTTCTTTGGTGTTCTGCCGCACCAGCTGCCTATGCTCCTGTGCCATGCTGTTAATGGTAGTGTGGATCTCGTCTACCTGCCACGTGGTCTCCCCAAGCAGCTTCCTTGTGAAATAATCCCTGCGCTGCTCATTGCAGACTTGCAGGTCCTGCTTCCATGGGGCATTTGTGGTTGGGGGTCCGTGCGCACCCATTGTGCTTGCAGACCTGTAGCAAGGCAACAAAGACAGACATTANGCTTTGTGTCTGTGCCAACATCTCACTAATTGCCTAGCCCACCTTCTTGATCACATTGCCTGATGGCAGTCCAGGCAAGCCTGGGTTCTTTGGTGTGCACCTGGGACCTCGCATCCTCGTGAATGTTACACTCTTTGTCTCTTCTCTCCCCCCCCCCCCCCCCCCCCAGTTTTCAGCCTTGCACCCAACAAATGGAAGCAGGAATGAGTACCTAGCCTGTGCAACTGTAGTGGGATGCCAGTGCCACACAGCTCTCCTTCCTTAGAGGAGTGAAGGACATATAGAAATCAACCACCACCATTTGCATCATCTCCCACCACCCACACACACCATTTGGGCTTCCACGTCCCTCCATCCTGCCATCCGTCCCTGCCCCCACCAACCTGAAGCGCCCACCATGGTGCCTTGCCCCCTGTTTCCTACATCTGCCATTTCCATCCAGTGGAGCTGTTTCCCAATGATTTTTCTTGTTACTCCTCTGCTTCTCCTGGACACCTGTCAACACAGTAAACAATAAAACCCACAATTAGATAACAATAAATGGAAGCCTTTATCACACAGCTGTGTAAATGTAGCCCCGCCCCAGGTGCTTTAACTTACCCTTCTCCTCCTCCACCTTCTCTACAAAGGTAACATCTAGGGCTGAAATTCAGTATTTGGTTTTATTACTCAGTTTCAGCTGAGTATTGCAGTATTCAACTCTGGTTTTACCGAGTACTGAGAACCTGTACTCGGTAAAAGTACTGTCTTGTACTGTGTTGTCTTGCACTGTGATTGTCCCAGATGTGGTAAACAATCAACAGACAATACTATGGTTGTGCTAGCATACCGTACCATGTACCGAATACCAAGTACCAAATACTGTGTATTCACCGCATTACTGAGGAGCTGCTAAAAACTTGAGCCTGATCCTCAACTACTCAAGAATAAGTACTGTTCTACTTGCTTCTGTCCTAGTAGCATAAAGGTCCTCTGTGCCCTCAGCCAAAACCTTGAGTGGCTCTTGGAACAAAGGGTTGTTCTTGCGCTTGTGGTGGATACACGGAGAGAGTTATGGTGTCATATCTGCATCAACCTGTGCTAGCTCTGAAGTAGAGATGGGCATGGAGGGATCTTTGCTGGTGGTTGTGGCTTCTGTGGTGAGACCAGAAGCAGTTGCAGCAGGAGCAGTTGCAGCAGGAGTGAGCAGTGTTGGGGCCATCTGGCCCTTGGTGTTGGTGCAGCCATAGAGGTGAGATACAATGATGGCTCCACCCACTCAAAGAAATCTGTCAAGGAGTTCATAATAAGGAGCTGTTTGCCTACCATGGCCAGATGCAAAGTTGTTGTCTCAGATCTCCTTGTACCCACACCTCAAGTTCTTGGCCTGCTGCTGGCACGATTCATGTCCCAGATGTAGCCCTGCTGCTGTGCCATTTTGACTGAGATTTCTTGGAACACCACCTCATTCCTGTAGCATTTCACCAGGGCATATTGGATCTTCTTCTTTCCCCATAGAATGACAAAGGCCTCGGTTTCTTTCTCAGTCCAGAGAATGCAGCATTGGTGGGTGGATCAGTAGGCAGAGAGAGACTATGATTGTACAGTGGTGGTAGTGGTGCTAATTGTTACCTGGCTGTTAGTTTGAGCCATGGCCACAGCTATGATAATCCTTCAAGCCATTCCTGAGAATGAAGCAGCTGGAAAACAGCAAGCATTGCTGGACATGTACTGACAACAACTAGGACGAGGTGGGAGATCGCGTGTTTGAAGGCTTTTAAGGTGGATGTTATGTGCATGCTAATGAGATTGAGAGTGGAGAGACGGTCCAGAACTGGTCACTCTGTGGAGCACTCTGCCCATGACTCAAAGGTGCTGGCAGGCCTGTACACACAGAGGCTGCACCCAACCTGATTGACGGGACATGGACACGTGGGCACCATTAGCCCACATTTGCCTGCCTGGTGGATTCTGCATGCTCCAGGACCCTGTCGTGAGTGGGGGCTGTGTGTCTGGTTTGTGGTGGCCACATGTCTGGTTAGGTCGAACACCTAATAAACAAGCTGGTGGACCCACCTGGTGTGGGCTACCATCTTTTATCTCCCTCTCTCATACTATGCAGAGCAACAGGAAGAGACTACTTTCTTGTCATATTTTGTTTCTTAAAACATTTTGGTTGTGTCCATGCAAGAAGATGATAAGAAGCTGTTAATTAGGAGGATCAGCGTCAGAGCTGCAGTCTCTACCTAGCAGCTCTTCAGATGAGTCCAGGTCCCCCTCCTTAAATGCCATACATTTTAATAGAAAGATAAAAACATCCCAGTATTTTCCTCATCACAATCTCTCTGCTTGTGTGAACAAAAGTGAGGGAACAGAGTTTTCAATTTCTGTGGGCAGGAGGGGGCCTAGGTACGATGGTAGGATGGAACACTCCAAGAATGAGGGAGACAATCCCACCGGTTTAACAAGTTCCCCTCACCCCTACCTGTTCTCTCCTCCCCCACATCCCTTAGCCAGGGCATGCTGGGAATTGTAGCTCCTAGGGGAGAGGAAAGTCCTACCCAAAGCAGGACAAGACTGTTGTCCCTTTCCCCAGGGCACTTCAGAACCTTCCCCATGCCCTGACCTGACCTTTCTGGGGAGGTAAGTCATCACCCGTTTGTATGAACGAAGTCTGGAAAAAATGTACCCCCAATGTGAGTGTGGAATGAACAGCACTGAATTGACCCAGGCACACTTTTTAAAAAATGGTTGCACGCTCTTGTCTAATTCTTTTATACCATGCGCCTCACTGTTGACCTAAAACACTCTTTTCTCACACACTGTCAAGGAAAGCCTGCCAGTCATACCAAATTATGTATGCACTGAGACCAACAAACTCGCATGTGACCTAAATTGGGTCTTGAATAGGGTCTCTAGAGGTGAAATTTTAGTGAATTATGTTGCTCTGCCACCTGTCCATTATAGGAATCTTTCACACATTAAGAGAGTAGCTAGCTTGACATTCCATTTCCTTTGGCATGTCACCTCTTTCTAGCCTTCATTTTTACAGTGATTATTTACAAGGAGGTGTAATAGTAGATGCAATATCCGGTTCCCTGGAATCATCTGGCCGTCAAAAATAAACAAAGGAGGTACGTGCCTTTTAATTAACATGCATCAGAAAGTGTCAAAAACTGTGTTTGGTGAGATAACATTGTAAAGCCAATCAACAATGGTAAAATCTCACACACAGAAATGTGTGACTGGGCTGATATTCCTCCCAGTGCAGTGGCCTCTGTGCAGTTTATATGCTGGAGCTGCCCTGAAAGATTGGTTTACGCTCATTATGTGCTATGCAGGAGAGGCTCTGAAAAAAATCCCTGCTCATAAGGGCAACTGCAATTCTTCAATAGCTTTACCTGCAGCCCACCTAGAAATTGGAGATGTATTTCTAATGCTATGCTGTAGAATTCCCCCCAACCATGCTACTTTTTTGATTGGGTATAATAGAACCCAAATATAATGGAACTAGAGAAGGTTCAAAGAAGGGCAACAAGGATGATAGAAGGGATGGATCAAATTCGATATGAGGAGAGGTTGTATCTATTCCATATGAATTGGTGCTCAACAAGTTAGTGCTGTTTAGCTTGGAGAAACTAAACAGCACTAAGGGAGGATATGACAGCAGTTTATAAAATCGTGAGTGTTGTGGAGAAAGTAAATAGGACACTGATATTTGCCCTTTCTCACAATAAGAGAACAAAGGGACACTGGCAGCAGATTTAAAACAAACAAAAAGGAAGTACTTTTTCACACAGCGGACAATACAGTTGTGGAGCTCGTTGCCTCAGGAGGCTGTGAAATCCAGCACCATAAGTAGCTTCAAATGTAAACTGGATACATTTTTAGAGGATAGAGCCATAAACAACTACTAGTTGGGCCTTAAATCCCTGGCTACCAGTAGTTGGGATTGGTCAGCAGGAAATGGGTCACACCCCCACGACCTGTACACGTACTTCTCTTGAGCTGCCAGAGTTGGCCACTGTCAGAGACAGGATGCTGGGCTAGATGGACCAGTAGTCTGACCCAGTATGGCTATTCTTATGTACCCTTGATGGATAAATACAGGCGCAGAGAGTTTTGTATATTTTTTTCAGGCAGATAGTTTTTAATTCTAGCAATGTCTCTGTGTAAAGCAATTTCATGTGTTGTTTCACCACTCTGCTCCCAGCTTGTAAATAAGTTCTGCTTTAGGTGGCATTGTGAAGAAATTGGAATATATATTTATTATTTATTATTTATTTATTTTCAGGATTTAGAACCCGCCTCCCCTCCTGCCTAATGGCAGCTCATAGCAACAAACAATAACAATAAAAACATAATACAAACATATAAAACATAGTATAATACAAAATCAAAATTTAAAAAGTAAAAACAAATGAGGCCCAAATAAATACCCGTCCCTTTCCCCCAACACCCACCCACCCACTACCCATCCCCCTCACTGAATGCCTGGTGAAACAGACTGCTCTCTTAGTGTTTGACTTCCTATGGGAATTAGGAAGTAGAGCAGGTTTCCATGTACACAGGTCCCCCAGAGGACTGTGCATGCCCACAGACCCTTGAAAACAAACTGGATGTA
>QEPC01004719.1:943114-985763 GCA_003113815.1 Sphenodon punctatus
CCAAGTTATTGCTGCTAGGATAAATGCATGGCTCCTCCTCCAGGTATGTCTCTATGGCTGCTGAGGTGCCGTTGTACTCCCTCTCGTAGCTCTGCCTGGGCACCACCTCTAACACTGCCCTCAGCAACACTGCTTGCCCTATTGTTGTGGGGGACCCCATGCTTCCCAGAGTGGCCTGCACATAGGCCTAGCTGCTTCTGCTGCTGCTGGCAACAGGGGTTCTGCTGCTGCTGGTACTGCTGCTACAGCTAGGGCTGGGGTTAGGGATAGACCCACCTGGCTGAGAGGGGTGGCTGCTTCCACTCCCACCATCCCCAGGGGTGTCCTGCTGCATAGCCCATTCTGCTTGTCGGACCCTCTCCACCAGCGCATCCTTCCGGAGGGCATAGAACGTCTGACATGCCATGCTGCCCTTGACCCTGGGGTCCAGCATTGTTGCCAGGACATATTGCTCCCGCTGCAGGAGCACATCAAAACGCACCTCCAGCCCTGACTTCAGCTTCCGAACCAGGTCAAGCACCTCATCAGCCAGCTTGCTGCCCACAGGGTCACAATCCTGCTCCCCAAGAATTTTGTCCAGACTCCTGTGAAGACTATGGACCAGAGGGGTCACCTGGCTGAGGGTGGCGTTGGGTGGCTGAGGGTGGCTGCTCATGGTCTCCATTATGGCCAGGAATGGTCTCAGGATGAAGACCATTTGAGCCAGGAGCTCCCATTCACCCCATTAAACCCTTCCGGTGCCCCACAGTCCATCTCCTGTTGCACCTGATGCAAGGCGGTTTTCTGCTCAAGAAGCCGCTTGAGCATCAGGAAGGTGGAATTCCACTTGGTGGCCACATCCTGGATGATCTGGTGCCCTGGGGAGCCTTGCTTGGCCTGCTTCTCCCGGAGGAGCTTGCTGCCCTTCACGATCTGGTTGAAGAACCCCGCCAGCTTCCTCCCCTGCTCTATCATGGAGCTAAGGGTCCCTTCCTCAATCCCCTTATCCCCCAAGCCCAGAGCATCCCTGACCACAAGGTGAAGGGTGTGTGTGGTGCAAGGGATGCTGGTGAAGCCCCCGTCATGGACTGCCTTTCGTACGACATTGTCTGTCACCGCACACCCCTTGGTGAAGGCCGCGCCTGGCATAACCCACTCCCTCACCATGGTGGCCAGGGCTAACTCTATGTTCCTGGAGGTGTGGGGGCTGTCCATGACTTGTGCCTGAAGCAGGCCCCACCTATACCCTGATTCAGGACCCCTCCTGCCACTCCCCAAAGCTGCTTCCGGGTCCTGCCACCAGTGTGCTGTTACTGCCAGGTACACATGCTGGGCCTTCCTGCTGGACCACATGTCCATGGTGAAGTGGATCGTGGCCCCCCCAGCCCCTGCCAGCTGCTCCATCACCTGCTCCTTCAAATCCCTGTAAAGGTCTGGCACCGCAGTCTGACTGAGGGTGGTGCAGGATGGTAGCTTAAACTGGGGGGCCAGGAACCCAATCAGCCACTGGAAGTCCTTGTCCTCTACAATTGAGAAGGGCTGCNGGGTGGTGCAGGATGGTAGCTTAAACTGGGGGGCCAGGAACCCAATCAGCCACTGGAAGTCCTTGTCCTCTACAATTGAGAAGGGCTGCTCATCCAGCGCAATCATTTCGGCCAACAGGCACTTGGCTTTCTCTTGAAAGTCACGCTGCCCTGCTGCCGATGGCCTTGGCAGCTGCCCCCACCCCAGGTCCTCAATGGTGGACTGACGCTTCTGGTGAGGCTCCTGCTGCTGTTCTTCCCCCCTGCTCCTGCTGGTAGAGACAGAGGTTGGTGCAGGATGCTTGCCTGCTGAAGGATCTGGGCAACTGGCCACTGCAGTCGGGAACCCGCTAGCATCCACTACTCCTGTCTTCCCGCTTGGCAGCAGAGCACTGTGGCATGACTTCAGGTGCCTCGCCATTGCAGTTGTCCCAAGGTTGACGAGAACCTGCCCATGCTTCACCAGCTTATTGCACAATGTGCACTGCACCTCTCTGGGATCATCTGCCCACACCAGCTTAAAATGTTCCCATACAGAGGATTCTTTCCCCCTCCTGCCTTCTGGCCCACCCCGGGTGACACACTGCTGCCAGCGCTGCTGGGAGGGGCAGAACTTGGTAGCACTGGTGACACAGCTCTGGGAGGAGGGTCAGCCATCGCGTCAGCTCCAGACATCTCCGCTGCGGCACTAGTGTCTGCCTCAGACTCACTGTCCACGATCACGGTGATGTCCCATGAAGGGGAGTACTGGGACCCTGAGACTAGATTGCCTGTGCCCGCCATGCTTCTGGCACTCTCCCTTTGTCCCCCCTATAGCTGCTGCTGCTACTCCTCTCCCTACTGCCATTGCCCGGGGATCAGGCCCTGCCACTAGGAACCAGGGTGGGATCCACCAGTTCTGGACTGCTGGGGTTTGCCTCCACCATGGGGGATTGGTGGCCCTGGAGGAACATCAGAGACAGCTGCAGCCTCATATCCTGCAGGTCTTCCAGTGCCCTGCGTGGCAGTGGAGGGCACTGCCAGGAGGCAACACTGAGCCGCTGAAGCCTGTTGCCATTAAACAGGCCTGCAGAGTTTGGGGCATGGTAATGTGATCCACCTGCTGCTGCTGCTGCCTGCTGCCACTCCGTGGGCACGGCCCCTGCACCTATCCCACATGCCCCATTGCCTGTCTTACAGGCAGCAGACCAGCCTCTCCTGCTTCCCTTCTCCATGTCTTCAAAGTCTGACAAACACACACAAAGATTTTATAAAAAAAAACTTAAACGTTTTTTACTCAAATTTTAAAAATAATAATATATATAGCTATCGCTACACTAAATCTAACTGCTATTAACTATTAACTATTCTAAAACCTATTGAACTAAATGGAATATCTTAATAACTACAAAGGCCTTGTCCTACAAACACACTATAAACCAATCACTACACAGTATCTCTATCTATCTCTATAACTAAGCTAACTACTATGTATATCTATCTAATATCTATCTATCTATAGGGGGAAACACAAAGAACACAGGGAGGGGTACAAAACTGAAATGAAAATCAATCTAATAATAATCCTACCCTAAATAAATCCAAAACTTAAAACAGGGGAAGGGAATTAGGGATTGAATATATAGAGTGAGTGGGAAAGGATTCAATGGAGTGGGGAGGAAGAACACAGGGATGGGTAAAAAATAAAAATCATAACAACTAAATCTATCTAATATAATCTAAATAAATGATAATATGGAGGTAAGCGGATTGGATGGGTGAAATAGGAGGTGGATGGCAATGGATTGAGGAGAGCAAACTGCTGGGAGAGGGAGCCTTCTGAAAACACCTGCTGTCAGAACAGTGACTAGCTCAGAAGGTGTTAGGAAGGGGGGAGGGCAATGAGTTTTGTTACTTACTGCACCCGCCTCACCAAAAGCCCCATTGGCTCCGTGCAGCCTAGTCTGTGGCCAATCGCAGACTGCAAAGCCGGTGGTCTGAGGAGAAAAGGGATGGTGATTGGGCAGGCTGGCTGTTACTCCATGCCTCTCCACCCTTGGTGCCTGGAAGTCTGGTTCTCAGCTGACTCCCCCCGCCCTGTGCCTGCCTGGGTCAGGCAGTGGTCACCAACTGGCATTGGTCATTTTTCTCCCACCCGAACTGTTTGGTCGTTTCGGATATTGGAATCAGGTTCGGTCGGTTCGGGTTCAGGTTCAGTCATCCGAACGGACCGAGTTCGGGCCGAACTCCAAACTTCCGAACCACGTTTGTACATCCCTACCATGTCAGTTTCCTTTTTGATCATGTTGGTTCTTAGATACCAAAGTGCTATCTGCTGGGGTGCCTTTATGGATGAGCCCCTTAGGGGTGAAACAGGCTAGCTCAGCCAGCATATATAGCTAATGAAGTGCTAGTCAGTTAATGAAGCCATGAAGTTATGTAACATTCACTTTGTTATATTTTCCTTTTGATTCTCATTCTCCATCGTACCCCCTGGTAGCAATTTTCAGTTTCTATTTGAAGAGATTCAATGATGGAGGATCAGAAGGTAAGAGCTTTTTTAAACTAGTTGCCGTTCTTTCATTTTTCACGTATGA
The DNA here is from genome assembly GCA_003113815.1 of Sphenodon punctatus. NCBI lineage: Eukaryota > Metazoa > Chordata > Lepidosauria > Sphenodontia > Sphenodontidae > Sphenodon > Sphenodon punctatus. The sequence continues at coordinate 947,193 of QEPC01004719.1, forward strand.
TCATCATTTATAAATAATAAGTGTTTCATACATAGGGATATTGAAATTAATGGAAGATAATATTAGAATTAAAAAAGTAGGGGGGGGGAAACTTCTTTATGCAGCATGCATTCAGCTTGTGGAGTTCCCTTGCTACAAGAGGTCAGAGAGAGAGAGAGAGAGATAATGGGTACATTAAAAGGGCCTGCTAATTTTTGGATCGGTGGTACTACCTCTTGTTACACAAGACAGAATAAATGGAATTAGATGTGGTGGTTTGGAAAAAGCTGCTAATCATAAAGTTCCAGTAAGAAAGAATGGATTGATGATGATGAATGATGATGATGACGATGAGCTTTTAAAAATGGATAATATACCCATACAGATCCACCCATCCCCCACTCAGCTGGGCACCCATCTGAAGGCAGCGTGGGTGGGCATGCGCTCCCGTCACCCACCCACACCCACTCATGCCCACACACGGAGCATCAGGGAAAAATCTGGGATACTCCATGCAGGGTCATGAGCCGGTGGTACATGGGTAGGGGCGCACACCCATTGCACACCCATCCAGGCTTGTTTGATTCCCCCCACATACTCACCAGATGTGCATGTGCACGGACCCACACCTCCAACCATGCTCACTGATTTTTTTATTTTTATCCCACTCTATTCCCAAAATGGCTCAGGGTGACTTTCAACATTAAAAAAACAACATTACAAAATACATATAAGATACATCCCATACCTCCCCACCCTGACTCCCAATCCTCCAACTCTCACTTGAAGGAATTCCCTCCCCCAGGCTATCCTCCTCTCTCACAGAAGGGCCAAGTCTAAACAGAGGACTGGCTTAACCAGCCTCCACTTGCTCCCCTGCCTCTCACCCAAGGAAGTCTGCCTAAACATCCCACACTCACACTCTCCCTGCCCACAACATGTTCCCCAAAATATACAATCAGCATAGCCTCATAAAAAATACAATACAAAAAAGGGGGGGACTTTACTATAAGGAGGGATTAAAGCAGCTGCAATGTGATGGCAGATTCTTTAGGGTAACACCGCTTTGTGGCCATGGCCACACAGGTAACCAATGGCCTATATACCCACAGAGTACTATTTATTATTATTATTATTATTATTATTATTATTATTATTATTATTAATAATAATAATAATAATAATAATAATAATAATAATAATAAATAAGCATTTATATCATGAAAGCAATGTATCTGGCACTTTAAAATGGTAAGAAAAAGACATGGTCCATGCCCCAGTGGGCTTACAATCTAAGAGAGACAAGGATGGGGGGGGGGAGAGAAAGGGTGGGGGAAACAGAGGAAGAGACAAGGATACATGCATGAACTCGTGAGGTCTCAGGTGCACGTGTTTGGCTTAGTTACAAAGGTGTAGTTACTCATTTAACATTACACAAAATAAGATGATTCAGGATAAGTCAGCAAGGGGGCAAGGGGAATGAGGAGCCAGGGAAAGCTTGATGGAAGAGGTGGGTTTTGAGGCGGGATTTGGAGGGAGGAAGCCAAGCAAATGTGTTCAGGGAGGGAGTTTCAGGCATGGGGGGCTGCCAGGGAAAAGGGGTGGATGTGTTTTGAGGACCAGGGGAGTTGTGAGCAGGTGAGGGTGGTGGCAGATGAGGAGTGGGCCTCCCGGACAGGTGTGTAGCGGGAAATGCTGAGAGATAGGGGGGAGCAAGGATATGAAGAACTTTGTAGGTAAAAACGAGGAGTTTGTGCAGAAAGAGTTCAGAAGAGGGTGCCGTGGAGAAAGGAGAGGAGGGGCTGTACGTGGTTAAAGCAGCAGGCAAGGTGGATGACCTTGGCAGTAGAGTTATGAACAGAAATGAGAGGAGCAAGGTGAGAGCATGGAATGTCAGTGAGAAGGAGGTTGCAATAGTTGAGGTGAGAGATGACCAGGGCATGGACCAGGGTTTTAACAGAGGAAACAGTGAGGAAAAGATGGATCTTAGCAAAGTCATGCAGAGACAAGCGACAGGATTTAGCAACGGAATCAATTTGAAGTTTAAAGGAGAGGAAAGAGCCAAAAATGAAGCCTAGGCTACGTGCCTGACAGACAGGCTGGATATTGACCCCATCAACAAAGACAGAGAAGGAAGAGAGAGAGGAAGGATTAGGGAGGGTAGATGAGGAGTTTGTTTTAGCCATGTGAAGTTTGAGCTGACGATGGGACATTTATTTATTTGTATTTATTAGCCGCCCCCTCATGCCTACGGCATCTCGGGGTGGCTTACAAAACCAAAAGCACATCAGTAAAATTCAATAAAATTCAATAAAAATACTAAAAAAACACCAAATTTTTAAATCTCTTAGCAACACCCAAATTAACCCCAACTATCCCCCCTCCCACCCCCTCTCTGAAGGCCTGGGTGAACAGCCAGGTCTTGCAGGCTCGGCGAAAAGCCAGCAGACCTGAGGCCAACCGGGCTTCCTCTGGGAGGGAGTTCCAAAGTCACGGCCTGGCCACTGAGAACACCCTCTCCATTGTGGCCCCCCATTTTACCTGGGGGACCTCCAGAAAGGTGGCTCTGGCAGACCGAAGAGATCGCTCTTAGGCACAGAGGGCAAGGCAGTCCCTGAGGTATGAGGGGCCAAGACTGTGCAGGGCTTTATAAGTCAACACTAACATCTTGAATCTGGCTCGGTACGCTATAGACAGCCAGTGCAGAGTGCGGAGCACAGGCGTTATGTGCTCCCGCCAACCCATCCCTGTAAGTAGACGGGCCACCACATCCTGCAGTAGCTGCAGCCTCTAAACCAGTATCAAGGGAAGCCCCACGTAGAGCGCGTTGCAGTAGTCTAGCCTCGAGGTGATGAAGGTATGCAAGAGGGTGGCCAAGTCAGGCCTGGAAATGTGTGGACGCAGCCTCCGCACCAGATATAACTGGCAAAAGGCGTTTTTAGCCACCACCTCCACCTGTAGATTCAGGCGGAGGCCTGCGTCCAAAAGCACCCACAGACGCTGAACCTGCTGGGCTATGGAAGGGCGGACCCCCTTATAAGGGGAGCCAAAACCTCCCTCGCCCTGCCCACCACCATCACCTCCATCTTATCGGAATTGAGCTTCAGTCTGCTCTGCCTCATCCAATCCGCCACGGCCTCCAAACATTGGGAAAGTAACGAGACAGCAGGACCCGGGTCAGTTGAAAATGAGAAGTACAGCTGAGTATCATCAGCATATTAGTTACGACGCACCCCGAATCCTCTCACGATCTCCCCCAAGGGCTGCATATACACATTAAATAATAGCGGAGACAGGATCGAACTCTGCGGAACGCCACAGGTCAAGGCCTGGGGGCTTGATGTTTCAGCCCTCAGCATCAACCTCTGGCTTCTCCCCGAGAGGAATGAGCGCAGCTATCCAAGGACAGTCCCATCCAGACCCCACATGTCTCGCAGTCATCTCAGCAGCAGTCCATGGTCCACTGTGTCAAAAGCAGCTGAGAGATCTAGCAGGATCAGAAATGTTGAACATCCTGCATCCATCTCCCGGTGGAGATCCTCCACCAAGGCCACCAACGCTGTCTCAGAACCATAGCTGGGATGGAACCCAGACTGAAAAGGGTCAAGAAAACCAATGTTGTCCAGATACTTGTGGAGCTGTATTGCCACCGCCCATTCAATAATCTTCCCTAAAAATGGAAGATTAGAGATGGGTCGGTAGCTGGTGAGTGCATCCACATCCAAGGATAACTTCTTCAGCAGGGGGTGCACCACAGCCTGCTTAAGACTGGGTGACAACCTCCCCTGCTGAAGGGACACGTTGACAACCCTCGCCAGCACTGTCCCCAAAGTCTCCCTGGAAGCATTCATCAAGCAGGACGGGCATGGATCTAATTAGCAACTGGTGACTCTAACAGACCCCAGGACATCCAACGCATCGACTGGCGTCACTTCCTGAAACTCATCCCAAGAAGGTAAACCAGATGGTGCCTCCATAACCTCGCGCTCCTCACCCACTGCCTCCAACCCGGTGTCGAAGGTACTCTGGATCTGAGTGATCTTGTCTGCAAAGTAGGTGGCAAACTCCTCACAGCGGCCTGGGACAAGTCCCCATCCAGGAGGAGGGAGGCCAGACTGACCAGCCCCCACACCACCCGGAACAGCTCAGCTGGATGTGACATTTTCTTTGCTGTCCTCACAGCCTCAACATAGGACCACAAATGGGCCCTATGGAGAAGTCGGTCAGATTCAGAGTGAATCCGACGCCAGCGTCACTCTAGTCTATTTCATACACCGCAACCCCCCAGTAAATCAAGCGGCCCTGCGGTGATAAGACAGAGTCAGGGGATGTCTCAGACCCACCCTGTCAATGGCCTGCTCCAGCAAGATGTTCCAATACTGAACCAGTTCATCGACAGAGTTACTGTCAGGGTCTAAGGTTAATTCCCTCAGAGCCTCCTGGAACCGCTGTGGTTCCATCAACCTCCAAGGGTGGACCAACCTAACTGGTCCAATCTCCTTCTGGTGGTGGTGTGTTGAGAGGCTGGCCTGTAGGAGATAATGATCCATCCATGACAAGGGCGTGACCCTCACATCCCTCACTAATGGATCACCCGCCTCAAGGCCAGAGCAGAAGACCAGGTCAAGGATGTGTCTCCCCACATGGGTTGGGCAGTTGACCACCTGGAACAAGTCCATGGTTGCCATGGTGGCCATGAACTCTCGCTCCGCTCCCACAAGGCCGGCTTCGGCATGGGCATTGAAGTCCCCCAGGACCAAAGTCCTGGAGGAGCTCAGCGCCACCTCTGAGGCCAGCTCTACTAGAGCCACAAGGGATGCTGCTGGACAGGAAGGGGCCCGGTATACCAGCAGCATCCCGAGATTGCCCCCAGCCAAATTAAACACCACATGGAGGGCCTCGATACCTGGAATCTCCCGAACTGGATATCTCCTAACAGGCCATTCCTGTCTATAAACAATAGCTACACCACCCTCCGGCCCCCCATGGGGGCTGGTGCTGCACGGCATACCCGGCCAGAATGAGGTCCGCTAAAACTGGACCCTTCTCCTCATCCAGCTAGGTTTCCATGATACATGCAAGGTCCGCTGCCCCATCCAAAATCAGATCTCAAATTACTGAGGCCTTATTCACTACAGACCTTGCATTTAACGGCAGCAGCCCTTTACAGGCAGACCTTAGACCCTGCTCCTCCCTCACCCTCAGTGGGGTGGTGACTTTCTTAACTTCCACCAGGAGCCTCTGTCCTCTAGGAGTATGAGTCACATGTCCCCTAGGACCATACCATCCATGCCCCACAACCACCCCTATGGTCGCTCCTCCTCCCCCATCCACACCATCCTGACCCATTTCCCTGGGATGCTTGCCCAGGATCCTCCAGAGTCCCCCCCAAACCCCTCTCTTACAAATTCCTCTCCTCCCCATCTCCCCGCGCCACCTCCTTGGATTCCTCCTCTCACAAAGAATCCCCTCCCCAGGACTCCCCCTCTCACAGGGTGTCCCCCCAACCCTCCAAGGGGCCACCTCCCCTCCTCTCACCAGGGGGGTTGGCCCTATCCACCCTAACACACTCCCCATGACCCCCACCCTCAAGCCACATCCACCTCACCCCCCCCCACAGAACCCTTTAAAACCACAAGTTAAAAACAAGATAAAAGCTGCCCACCCCTAATTCCCCCAGTCCTGCTAAGGGCCACACGCTGACTGCAATACAAAATAATAGTAGCAGCGAACAATGGGTCCAACAGCAGGTCCAGCAACAGCAGTGGTAGCAGTGATATTGGTGGGGCAGCAGCAGCAGAAGCAGCAGCAGCAGCAGCAGCAGCAGCAGCAAAGTTGGGCCGCACAATAATAGGTGTGGTGTCTGTCGAGCAGAGGGCCCCCCGGGCCCCCCAGCCCAGCCAATGTCCCAGCCAATGGCCAACACCCTTTGTGTGTCGTCCTTCGGGATGGTGCCCAAAGGGCCCCGCCCTAGATGTTATTACCTGGAGAGGGGGAGGGAAGAGCAGAGTGGCAGTAAGCTCCTCCAATCACACCAGCCCCACTCCCCACAGCAGCAGACACAGATTGCCTTCTACATCCAGGTAGAAATATCAAAGAGGCAGTTAGTGAGGCGAGACTAGATAGACACAGAGAGAGAGACAATGGAGAGATAGAGTTGGGTATCATCAGCATACAGATGGTACTGGAAGTCATGAGATTTTATGATTTTGCCTAGAGACAGAGAAGAGGGCCAAGGATGGAGACTTGGGGCACTCCAACCGAAAGAGGAAAAGAATTGGAGGAGGCACCAGCAAGAGCACATTGAAGGATCAGTCAGAGAGGTAGGAAGAGAACTAGTTGAGGACTGAGTCACGGAAACCAAGGGAGTGGAAGGAGTTAAATAAGGGAGAGTTGTCGACAGTGTCAAAAGCAGCAGAGAGATCAAGGAGGACAAGGATGGAGTAGAGGCGATTGGATTTTGCTAAGAGAAGGTCGTTAGTTCTTTTAGCAAGAGCAGTCTCAGTAGAGTGGAGAGGGCGGAAGCCAGATTGGAGAGGGTCAAGGGAGGAGTTGGCAGAGAGGAAGTCAAGGCAACGGGTGCACACAGCACGTTCCAGGAGCTTAGAGACAAAGGGAGGAGAGAGATGGGATCGTAATTAGAGGGATTGGAAGAATCAAGGGTAGGCTTCTAGAAGATAGGAGAAACAGTGGCATGTTTGAAGGCAAAGGAGCCAGTAGAGAGGGAGAAATTGACTATGTGCAGGAGGGATGGGGAGATAGTGGGTGCAATAGAGATCAGGAGGCGAGAAGGGATAGGATCAAGGGGGCAAGTGGAAGGGTTGGAAGTGGAGAGCAGGGATGTGATTTCCTCAAGGGAGGCTAGTGGGAAAGGAGGACAGGAGGGAGGAAGGGGGAGGACAAGGAGGAAGCAAAGAGTAACAAGAATTGTCTTCATTTGTGACCTCTACTTTCTAATCTGGCCCTCCCTATTGTTCTCCGTCCCTCTAGGAATTACCTTTTGAATGTTTAGTCCTTATTTGGGTGTTTAGCACTTTTGCTAATCTTGCCCACTTCTGCTGTTGAAAACCAAACAACTTGGCCTTGAGATCCTTTCAAAACTGGATGTTAAAGGCTACGTTTAGTCATGGTAATCCTCTTCTACAGTACATTAAACTAAGCTACTGACAGATACACACCAGTGAAGCAGCCAGTCAGGCCCATCTTTCCTGCCTTCCAACAACTCTTTAAAAATCCTTCCTGGTAGGGTTGGTGCCACTCCAGGGGGGCTCACTTGAAGCCAGGGTGGCATCAGCCTTGGCAAGGCTGCTACTTAGGAAGACTCAACCGCCTTTGGTCTCCATCTGGTGAGTCCAAAATTGGCACATGAGCCCAGGCTGACCACAGCCTTCTTCACCACTGGCCAGAGGGGTAACAACATGGTAGAGGGGTAACACAATGACCCCTATAAGTGTAATTATGTGCGTGTCTGTTTTCACCCAAAGGTGATCAAATGAAGTGTTGGGAAAATCATTCTCTCATGTAGCACAGACCAGAAAAAAATGGTGTGCCTTGACTAGAGCTGAAATGAATATCTGAAAAAATGCCAAATTAAATGAATTGGTTGTGTTGAATCCATTTTAATCAAGCAGTCCCACTTCATTTCTGAATGTGGGTATTTGTTTGTTACTTTATCTTTGATATTCAGTCTCCTGGCCAGGCTTGGTCTCCGCTCTCAAAGGTTGTGATGCCACCCTGGCTCCAAGTGAGCCCCCCTGGAGTGGCATCAACCCTACCAGGAAGAATGGTTTAAGAGTCATCAGGGCCATCACTCCAACCCTGCCTACTCTGACAACTTCCTTCTTGGTGGGGAGCTTTACAAGTGGCCTGTGCACTTCTAGAACATTTTCTGAGGGAGTGGGCCAGAGTTAATGCCACTTCTATCTATCTATCTATCTATCTATCTATCTATCTATCTATCTATCTATCTATCTATCTATCTATCTATCTATCTATCTATCTATCTATCTATCTATCGTTTTACCCTGCTCTTCCCGAAGACTCAAGGTGGCTTCAAAAAAACATAATACAATTAAAAAACATTAAAATACAATTCAACAATAACAAAAACCTACTCACGCCAACTGCAACCCACCTACAACCTCCCACCTAATCCCTTTCTCCACCTGACAAATGCTTTACTAAAAAGAAATTTTTTACACTGCCTCCAAAAGATGCCCATGCCCGTACTCAGACAGATCTCCAGGAGGACGGAGTTCAACAACATTGGAGCAGCAACCCAAGAATGTGCACCACCCCATGCATGCCCCATCGTACAGACAAAAGTAGCAGGTGGGCACACAAGAGGGCACTCCTGGATGACGGCAAGATAGGAAAGGCAGTTTTTCAGATACATGGGACCCAGGCCATTCAAGGCTTTAAAGGTCAAAAGCAACACTTTGAATTGTGCCCCTTTCCCCATCACCCAATTTAAAAATTTCCTAACGGTGCTCAGGCTGCATGCAGAGGCCTCACCACCCTAGAGTTCAGGGCCCAGACTCCCCTTTGCTTCATGATAAATACACCCCTGCCTTTGTCTCAGCTTGTTGTTCAGCTGTGGGAAAGCAAAGTACAAAGTATGTTATCTTTTAGCTCAGTGGAGTGGTATAAAGTTTGGTGAGGGCATAAATTAAACATTGGCTTGCCCCAGCTAATTGCTGTTGTGGAGTGTGCATATTTATGAAGAAAAAATAAAAATTTTAACAACGTTTTTGAGACCTTGTTATTTCAGCAATGAAATTTCAGCATATTTACTTTTAGTATGAGCAGGTGGAGAATTTAAAGTTCTCCAGTCCTGGAATTTGCTATTTACCTCTTATAAAACTGACTTATAAAACTGGTATATTTCCTCTGTCATGGGAAGCACATAATACAGCCCATCTGTAGAATATATCCAATAACAAGAGTTAGTATTATAACTTTATCAAAACATTTAGAAGTCGACATCTATGTGTTTTTTTAAGCTACTTAGCAGGAGGAGATTTAATAGCTCAGAGGATAGTTTCTCAAGTTATTAGTAAATGAACAAACATTGCTGCCATTGATGTTTGAGGTGAGTTTGTGACCACCATCCAGTGGGTAGTGGCAGTGCTGGATCTAGGCAAGGTGTATCTCATGAAAAAATGGTGGTGTGGGGCCCTTCTGATAGTAATTTTTGACAGACATTGTAACAGTGTAGAGGCCCTGTCATCTGCTGACCTTTTAAGAGTAGTGAGGGCCAGCTGAGGATGGGGCATACTGGACCCCAGTTATTGTTGTGGCATAAGGGCCTGCCCTGGTAAGGACAGCCCTGCTAGAGTTAAAAACCAGTAAAAGCACTGTAGAGAATAAGAGGCTTCTGGATCTTTAAGAGCCGAGAGAGTGGAGGACCAGCCACACACACTCCTGACGTATAAGAACTGGAGATCCAGACAGAGGGCCAGTTTGTGCCTGGAGACAAACCAAGAAGGAACTCTGTTACAAAGTTGCCTGAGGAGCCTTGTCCAAGGTCCTGAATCCAGACGACTTTGCCTGACAGTGACATAGGTGACAAACTGTCTCCAGGATCCTGAATGAGGCTGCGCTGTGAATAGAGGCTGCATAGAGTCTCTATACTGGAATAGGCTATCCAGATATTATGTTTGCTGATTGCATAAAGATTGAACTCTGTGTGAGAATAAAGGATATTATGAAAAACTGATTCCCTGAGGCAGTGACTACTTTGGGAAGCGCACCTTGTGACAGACATACATTTTCTTTAGAAAAAAGGAAATGTTATCATAGTTAAGCTTGTAGGGATGTGCGAAGGTGGTTCGGATGTTCGGAGTTCAGGCCGAACTCGGCCTGTTCGGATGACTGAACCAAACGTCCGAACCGAATGTTCGAATGGCTGAACAGTTCGGAAAAGTTTGGATGAGTTCGGGGGTGGGGAAAACGTGACTTTGGGCTGGAAAACATGTCTGGAAGGGGGAGGCAGCTGAGGAGCAGACTTCCTGGCACCAGCGGTGGAGACCAGGGGTGGTTTCAGGGCCAAATGATACTGATACCGAAAAAAAAATTCTGTATCAGTATTGATAGCGCTATTTTTGGATGTTTGGCTGACTTCCGCTGAACCGAACTCCGCCAAACCGAACAAACGAACCGGAACTCGAGTTTTGAACTGAACAACCAAATGTCTGAACATCCGAACCACGTTCTGTTTGCACATCCCTAATAGTTTGATACTCGGTTAAATATAACAATCACTAGTTGGGGGAGGAGGGGGAAAGGCTATCTGTCATGTATTCTTGTATTTTGATATTTTGCTAAAACTTTGCTTCAAAATGCTGATTATAAGAAATTTATCTGCATGTAGAAATCTGTCTCTGGTTGAAACCAAGATGCTCAGCAGTTGCTCAGTCTAGAGACACAAGCAAACGGCTGACTTTCAAGATGCTGACCAGTGAAGAGTAAATAAGGCAAGTTTCTGCCATTGTCAGTAAAGATAGGTATTATTTACTTCAGCCTGAACTAGGGGCTTCTTTGTTTGTTTCTATTGAATTCCTGCCTGGGATATTTATCATCTCTGCTAGTGTTTCATTAACTTGGCTAGCTGTTCAGCACATAGTGACTTAATTCAAGAAATGTTTAGCTGTACAGAAAAAAATGGCATAAAGTGGCCCCTCAGGAAAGAGAGAGTTAGAAGTTCTCTGAATGCTGGAGTCTTCTCATCACCTAGCAGAATGGTTCTTGAACTGGGTAACTATGAGACCACTGAGCCAGAGTGATTAAAGCATATTCTTTTCCTTTAAGGTTTTGACTTAGACTAAATTTAGACAATGGATGTTGTTTAGTGAATGTGTTTTGTACCATGCTGTACAATTTGTAACTGAACTTGTTTTTCCTTTTGTACCACCTGTTATTCCTTTTTAATTTAAGTAAACCTATATGCTTTTTATATATTCTTTTATCTTGAGTTTTTCCTTTAAAATATATCATAATTACCTATACATACTAACGAGGTTCCTACCCACATAGTGGGTGTGATCTCAGAGTAACCCACAAATTTGAAACAGTTACCTATATTCAGCTCTGCTGCTGCTGCTGTTGCTGATGTTCTTTTATATAGCACCAGCCAGCGATGTACCTGGTGCTTTACAGAGAATAAGATAGACACCGTCCTTGCTCGAGAGCTTACAATCTAAAGACAGGGGGAGGGGAGACAGGGAAGGGGGAGCAGAGGGAGAGACAAGGGATGCAACAATCATGAGAATGCGAGAACTCAGGTACAAGTTCTTGGCTTGGTTACAGTACATTGGGAGTTTGCAGATAACAGGTGAGGGATAATCCTGGGTGGGGATGATTAGCAGGAGTTAGGAAGGGCGGAACAGAAGAGGTGGGTTTTGAGGAGGGACTTGAAGGTACGAAGGGAGGGAGCAAGGCAGATGTGGGCTGGGAGGAAGTTCTAGGCATGCGGGGCAGTGAGGGAGAAGGGACGAAGGCTGTTGGGGGAGCAGGGAAGGCGTGGGAGGGTGAGGGAGGGGATGGAAGAGGAGCGGAGTGCTCGAACAGGGGTTCGGAGGGAGATCAAGGCAGAGAGGTAGGGGAGAGCGAGGTTGTGAAGGGCTTTGTAGGTGAAGACGAGGAGCTTGTGCAGAATACGCTCAGGAAGAGGGAGCCAGTGGAGAGGAGAGGCTGCACATGGTCAAAGTGACAGGCTAGGTGGATGATCCTGGCAGCAGAGTTTTGAACAGAGATGAGGGAAGATAGGTGAGAGTGGGGAAGGCCAGCAAGGAGGAGGTTACAATAGTCGAGGCGTGAGATGACTAGGGCATGGTTGAGAGTTTTGGCAGAGGAGACAGACAGAAAAAGGCAGATCTTAGCAATGTTGTGGAGGGAGAAGAGGCAGGATTTGACCACGGAGTCAATGTAGGATTTGAAGGTAAGGTGCGAGTCGAAGATGAAGCCCAAGATACGGGCTTGAGGGGACAGGGAGGATGGAGACCCCGTCAATGGCAATTGACAGGGAAGAGGGAGAGAAAGGATTGGGAGGGAAGATAAGGAGTTCAGTTTTTGCCATATTCAGTTTGAGTTGGCATTGAGACATCCAGGCAGTGATATCAGAGAGATAGTTGGTGAGATGAACTTGAGCAGAGAGGGAGAGGGAAAGAGTGGAGAGATAGTGTTGAATGTCGTCAGCGTATAGGTGGTATTGGAAACTGTGGAAGGCAATGAGTTTGCCTAGGGATTGGGTGTAGATCGAGAAGAGGAGAGGGCCAAGAACAGAGCCTTGGGGAAACCCGGCCGAGAGGGATAGGGAGGAGTTGGGGGAGGATTTAGGAAGAGATACATTGACAGAGCGGTCAGAAAGGTAGAAGGAGAACCAGTTGAGGAACAGTAAGTACTTTTCCATTTGGGAAAACTGACGCAATTTATGACATACCTACATTGCTTTCCTGTTGTTTTTAGTTTACTCGTGGGCTCCATATGTTGAGGGTTCCCTGATGAATAAGTGCAGGCCCTCCATATGCTGAGTTCCCTACATTTGAGACTCTGTGGGCCTGTACTTTATGTAAGTACTTCTAAAATTCATGCTGTCATTTCAGGTTTATTCATGGGCCCCACACATTTGAGGCCTATGCGGAACTCCCACACACATGGTACCCTGTGGTGTTGCACAGTCTGCGTCTGCCTGGATTCAGCTGTCTACTCCACATGTAATAATAATAATCTTTATTTTTATATAGTGCCTCCATGCCATGTCACTCAGAGCACTTTACATACAACAATTTAACACAACTTCTCATTCTCACAACAACCCTTTGAAGTAGGTTAGGTTGAGAGAATAATGCCTCTGGCCTAAGGTCACCCAGTGAGTTTCTGGCTAATATGAAATTAGAATCGGGGTCTCCCCCTACCTCACGGTTAAAGTACTACACACTTAGCCATTACACCACACTGACTCTCATAACCACATAATAACTCTACTACTATCCTTCCAGATAGATGGAGGGTGATATGTTGGGCATATGTTGGATTCCTCCAGTTATTATGGGACTGACTTGGGACTTGGGAGATACAGGTGAAATTTGCCCCAGTACCACAAACTTTGTGTGTCACCTCAGGCAAGTTAATTGGTCTCTATACTTCAATTTCTTTTTTTTTTGGCAAAATAGAGGGAGTAGTACTTCCCTGTTGTCATACGAGAGTTCTGAGAGTAAATGCAAAAACTGTTATTAATAAGCACTTGATTATGATTATGATACCATGACTGAGGGCACTTTTACACGAGCGGGTCGCTGTGGCGTGACCTGCTCATGTGATATTTCAAAATCCCGTAAGGTGGGATTAGACGAGATGGAAGTCTGGGATTATGTGTGTTGAAGGTGGCCGTGCATTGTTTACAGACTGTGAATTAAATACTTCGATTGCGAGGATTTTATAATATCACGTGAGCGGGTTGCACCACGGTGAACCGCCCGTGTAAAAGTGCCCTATGTCCACATGTCTACTGTATATACCTATACGTCTAAATGCCATGGTTGCCACCAAGAAGGCTGCTATATCTGCCATATATGAGGAAATAACTAAAATTAACATCATGCCAGAAGAGGTTTTACTGCATTTCGCAGTTGAAACAGTTGCAAGTCACCTGGGCCAGATAGTTTTCATCCAAGCGTACTGAAAGAACTCAAATTTGAAATTGCTGAACTACTATCAGTAATATATAACTCTTGCTGCTTTCACACATTACACAATGTGCTATTATAATAACTGTTGATAATACCGGGTATTATAACTCTGTAATTTTTGTAATGTGTGAATGCACTATTCCCCCTTTATGCAGCAAGATCTTGGGTCATTTGAAGGGCCACATTTGGTGGCTCTTACAATGACCCAAGATCTTGCAGCATTAAAGGGGAATAGTGCATTAAGTAAGTACTTCTAAAATTCATGCTGTCATTTCAGGTTTATTCATGGACCCCACACATTCGAGACTCATGAGGAACTCCCCAACACATGGGACCCTGTGATGTTGCACAGTCAGCACCTGCTTGGATCCATCTCTGTGTCTATTGTGTCTGCTCTGTTTCTACTGTTTGGACGGAGATGAGGGGAGAAAGGTGAGACTGGGGAAGGCCAGAAAGAAGGAGGTTACAGTAACAGAGGTTACAGTAATCGAGGCGAGAGATGACCAGAGCATGAACATGATCTTTCATTTTTTGTTTTAAATCTGTCATTTTTGTTTTCATAAATATCAAATTGTTGTTTTCCTTTTTGCTTTCATTTTCATTTTCCATTGGTTTCAATAGAAAACACATTTTTGGCTGTACCTTTTTTGATTTTCATTATATATGGCTAAAACATGGAGGATCTGTACCTCCAATTGAAGGCATTAAGTGCTCCAAATTCCAAAAAGATTGTAAAACGGAATCCAAATTTATAAGCAGTTGAATTATATTATTTTGCAAACATCTTCATATGCATTCTTAGCTGTAACTTCTTTGTCTCACATTTAATGTAAATGAAACTTGGCATGTGTAGATCCCGTCCCATATTTACCATCTCTGCCTAATTTCAGAAGGATTGGATAAAGGGTACAGGTGGTATAAGCAATTAACTAATAAATGTATGTCTGACTATAACATCTTTGCAGTCAAACCAATGTACATGAAATTTGGCAGAGCTATATATCACACTTTCAAGATCATCTTTGCCAAATATCAGAAAGATGTAGTAAAGGGTCCCAACTGTATATGCCTGAACAGCATATGCACAGAAGGAGCCTATGCCAGGGATTTTCTTACGTGTCACTGTGGTATAAGATTGGTTTGTGATGCCAATTGGCCAGCAGAAATGTCAACCAAATATCCTCATTCTGTGCTTTTACAATGCCAACATCTCTCCCCCACTTGTCACTGGGAAGTCAGAAGCATCTGTTTAGGAAAGAGCCAATAGAGATTCTCTGATGTCCTCTGCCACAGTGCTGCAGGATATGATTGTGATGATAATTGGCCAGCCTGGATGTGTAAACTAGGTATCCTGATTGCTGGGATTCTATCCCCAAAGTCCCAGTTATGTCCCTTCTATGCCTGCCTGAGGGCAACCCCTTATGCCTGTCTTGAAGCCACCACTGATTGGTCATGTAAAGCTGGAAGTATGCAGTAATTGAACAGTGAATGTGTCTGTCAGTCTTTTGGGTTGCTCCACATCCAACTGGCACTGCATGTGCTGCTATTTATCTGAATAGTGGTCTTCAAGGGGACAATGTCAATTGCTTATAAAATTGAGTCCCTTTATCAAATTGTCCAGTAGGTTGGCAAAAATGACTGGAAAGGTATGTGATACATTTCTCCCAAATATCTTGTAAACAGGATGGAATATAAAAATATTACAGCTGGAAATGCATTTTCAAGTTAATGTCTTATACCATCAGGACTCTTTATCCAATCTTTCTGAAAATTGGTAAGACTGTTAAGCTTGTGGAGGGACATAACAGTCTCACGGTTCATGAAAATTGGATGGAATATAAAGAAGTTGTAGCCATGAATGTGTATGGAGGTTTTCTTAAAATCACAACATTCAATTGCTTCTAATATTGGTCCTCTTTATCCAATCATTTTGAATATTTGGCATATATAGTGCCCTATGTTGGGGGTACAATATCCACATGTTTCCTCAGAGTTGAATTAGAATCAAAAAAGCTATAGCCAGAAATACATTTTAAAGTTTTTTCCCTTTATTTCAAAAACGAAAAGTTGTTTTTGTTTCTATTTTCATTATTATTATTTGCCATTTTTGTAGTTGCATTTAACTATAATGAAAATGACCATTTTCATTACTGTTATTATAATAATGAAAATGACACCCCCCCCCTCCCAGTAATGTGTGAAAGCAACCTTATTGCAAAAACCCTCCTCTCTTCCAGAAAATTGGAGGTTAGCAAATATAACAACAGATTTTAAGAAGGTCTCCAGAGGGGACCCTGGAAACTACAGACCAGTATCCATGACATCAGTGCTGGGCAAACTGGTGGAGACCATTGCTAAAAACAGAATTACCAGGCATATTGAAAAGGAGTGCTGAATCAAGAATGCTGTGTGTTCTTGCGAGAATCTGTTAGATTCTCGTAAACCCCAGAGAGACCTCACACATTTTCACTGAGGTTTTTGAGACTCTTGTGAGATTCTCAAAAAAACCCAAAGCCACTCTGCACATGCACAAAATGGCCATTGCAGCCATTCTACATGTGCATGGGCCTGCAGCGGCCATTTGGTGAAAACGCAGAGTGGTTTCTGAGGTTTCTTGAAAATCTCATGAGATTCTTGAAAACCCCAAAATGCTCCGTGCATGTGCGAAATGTCTGCTGCAACCATTCTGAGCAGGCACAGCCCCAGCAGTCATTTTGTGTGTGCACAGAAGGTTTTGGGGTGCCTTTTGAGGTCCTCAAGAATCTCATCCAGAATGGTGGTGAGAACGCTGATTCTTGCAAGATTCTTGACCTGGGAAATCTAGATGAGTAGGTCACTGAGATTCTCAACCAGGGGAAGAATTAATTTCATCCCTACTTACAAGTATGATTTAATGGGTAAAAATGAGCATGGATTTAGCAAAGGGAAGTCATGCCTCACTAATCTATTAGAATTTTAGGAGAATATCAACAAGCATGTGGATAGGGGTGATTTTCAAAAAGCATTTGACAATGTCCTGAGACATCAGAGACAATTAAGTAGTCATGGGATAAAAGGAAGAGTCCTGTCAAGGATTGGTATCTAGTTAAAAGATAGGAAACAAAGGGTAGGAATTAATGGTAATTTTTCATGTTAGAGAGAGCTAAAATGTTGGATGCCTCTAGGGTCAGTGCTGGGACCAGTAGTGTCTAAAATGTTCATAATGATCTGGAAAAAGGGGTAAAGGGAGAGGTAGTAATTTGCATATGACATCAAATTATTCAAGATATTTAAACCCTGGCAGACCGGGTGTTTACAGATGTGACAGTGGAGCACCGCCATCACAACCTGACCCTGGTTGGGAAGCCACTGAAGATATGGTCCAGACTAGGTCAGTTGGCATAACAAATGTGCTGGCAGCCAGGTCACTGAGGAAGGTAAGTGGCTGGTCTGGGATGCATCCTTGGGAAGATTCTGGGCAACCATCCTGGGCCACCCACATGGACCAATATGGGTCAATGTGGACCCGCGTGTCTGTCCTCCACCCTCGCACTGTGGGGCAGGGACTGCCATGGCTGTTTGGCAGTCATGGCAAGTGGAGGGTGTTGGAAATGGGAATTGAGGGCCTCAACCTCTTAATGGATTTGGCCAGAAACAGAGTGGGGTTGCTGCTGATATACAATGCACCTACCTGTACATCAGCTTCCCTGCCCGCTCTGATTGAACTGGTGTTGTCTTGTGGTCCCCCAGGACAGTGGTCCTGGGGGACTTCAATATCCATGTCAACACCAGTCTTGGAGGGGCAGAGCATGAGTTCATGGCTGCCATGGCAATCATGGGCCTGTCCCAGATAGTTGTCGGCCCTATTCATGTTGGGGGACATACCCTGGACATGATATTTTGCACAGACCTCCCCTTAGTGGGGATGGTTTCAGCAGTGCCCTTATCATGGATGGATCATTATCTCCTCCAGGCCAGTATCCTGGTGCACGTTTGTCTCTGGAGTGGTGTGGAGCCAGTTCAGTTGGTTCGACCCCAGAGATTTATGGAACGAGAGGGGTTCCAGAATGCCTTGGGGGATGTTCCCTCTGATCTCTATGGCCGATCACCTGATGACCTCATGGCCTTTTGGAACTCTGTGCTGACTGAGGCCATTGACTGTATGACTACTAGGCATCCACTCCCGAATTGTCAACAATGCAGGTCCTCATGGTAAACGGAGGATCTGCATCAGATGAAGTGAGAAGGGCAGTGGTTAGAGCAACGGTGGTGGTGTTCCCATACTGAAGTGGCTCTGCTTGGATGTCCAGGTGGTGGCTGTGGTGAAGGGCACATTTTGCTAATTACATCTGGTGTTACGGCTTAAGCCATATGTCTTGGACATTAACCTTGCCATGATCACCCATGCTTTTGTTACCTCAAGACTAGACTACTGTAACACGCTCTACACCTGGTGATGACCTGGAGTGCAGCTGGTGCAGAATGCAGCAGCTTGTCTCCTTAGGGGGATGAATTGTCACGAGCACATTACTCATGTGCTCCGTTCTCTGCACTGGCTGCTGATAGTCTTCTGGGTCCAATTCAAGGTGTTGGTTTTGACCATTAAAGCCCTTAATGGCCTGGCTCCAACTTATCTTCAGGACCGCCCCCCCCCAGTCCTGCATTGGCCTCTGCAGTCAACCGGAGATGCCCTTCTTGAGGTCCCCTGGGTATCCCAGCTGTCGACTATGAGGATGGTGTTCTTGGTGGCTGCACTGTGGCTGTGGAACTCACTCCCATTGGTGGTCCACCTGGCCTTAGACCTCCCCTCTTTCCGTACAAAGTTTTATACCTGGCTTTTCTGCTGGGCCTATGATGAGGGAGATGGATGATGGGTGGAGGGTTGGGTTAGGGTTGGGGTTTTTTCTGCCCGGGTTATTTTAATGTTTTATATTTTGGGATTTTATGTGTTTTTATTATGTTTTTACCTGCCCCGAGATGTGTAAGCAGGAGGGGGTGGCATAAAAATGTGAATAAATAAAGAAAGAAACAAAGAAACAAACAAACATGGGTCCCTGCCTATATAGGTTCCAGAGATTAATAGATATGTGTCAGCTAACCTGGAGATTTCTTTCCATGGGAGTAGATAATAGGGATGTGTGAACAGAATCGAGTTTGAAAATTCGGTTCGGTTCGAAAATTGAGTTTGGTTCGAAAGTTTGGTTCAATCGACCGAACTATTAGAGTTCGGTCGAATTCCAAACTTCTGAACCGAGTTCGTACATTCAAAACCGGGTTTTTTTGCCTTCCGAACTGGTTCAGATTTGACTGAACAGTTTGGTTGAATTCAAGTTCGGTGCAAAAGTTCAGTTTGGTCGACTGAACTATTCAAGTTTGGTCCAAACTCCGAACTTCTGAACCGCATTTGCACATCCCTAGTGAGGGTGAGGGAGTGGGAGGGAGTGAGGGAGTGAGGAAGAAAATGAACTGTACCTGTTCTCAAAGGCACAAGCTTTAATCTTGGGGGAATCTGGCATCTTTCTTGATCTCTACATATGTCTTTTTTAGTTAAACTTATGTTGTGTAATTCCTAAAACAAAATATGAAGCGAAGTGTTTCTAAAATTGGTGTCTAAATTTAGGCTCCTTAATCCTAATGAAGGCATCATCAATATCAAAGTGAATATGAACTACTGTATGTTCAACACTTTTGCAAATCTCACTACTTTATTTAGAGGCCTTTAAAATATATATATACCTGCACATATGTTTCTTTTCTGTAGTTGGGTCTCTTTGTCAAAGGGTAAAAACAGATGTGCCAGTGGTGAGGCAGCTTCCTGACCCACCCCAGAGTGGAAAAGCATGACCACCATTTTCCAGGTCAGTGAGCAGCACGGAACAGACATGTCTGTGACCCCTGGTGGCCAGAGAGCCATCCTATCACGCCTATGACCTGGGCAATGCGGGGGAACACAAAAAACGTATGTCATAGCTGGCCCACCCTGCCCCCATCCCACTCCCAGTGCCCTCCACCTGCCATGATGTGCAGTCACAAACAGCCATGGCAGTCCCTGCCCCACGGTGGGAGGGCGGGGTATAGACGCGTGGGTCCATATTGGCCCACATTGGTCCATGTGGGTGGCCTAGGATGGCTGCCCAGGATCTTCCAGAGGATGCATCCCAGGCCAACCACTTAACTGCCTTGAGACATATGAGACCCAACATCTGGCAGCAGGGAAAATATGAGCAGGTGAGTCCCAATCCCAGGCAGGCCATAGCAGGCCAACATGGGCCACCCTCCCGTTTGTTTTTGCCCTAAGTTTACTAACAGTTTACTAACAAAATGTACTTTAGCATAGCGATGGGTGAACGCAGTTCGGAAGTTTGGAATTCGGACCGAACTCGACCAGTTCAGTTGACCAAATCAAAGTTCTGAACCGAACTCGATTTTCAAACCGAACCGAATTTCCAAACTCGGTTCTGTTTGCCCATCCCTATAAGATAATATTCCATTTAGTTCAATGGGGTTTGAATTTCCGAACTCTGTTCAGAATTCGGAGTTCGGACCGAACTCAAATAGTTCGGTTGGCCAAACCGAACTTCTGAACCAAACTCAATTTTCGAACCAAACCGAATTTCCAAACTCAGTTCTGTTCGCCCATCCCTACTTTAGCATACTGTCTGAGTGTCTGTTCTCTGAGAAGTTTGCAGAATCGCAAGCATTTACCATCTATTTATATCATACTATTGTAATTGCATGTCAGTGGCTTGGAAATGGATGAGTGACTGATTGTACCCATAGGACCATTTGGCACATAATTTTGTGAACTTTCTATTTTATGCAATTTACTCAAGGTAATAAACATGACATTGGAGGAAAAGGACACTATTACAGTCAACTTGATTCCACTATTATTAATCCCTGATCAATCATATAACTTTTTTGTGATAAACTACTATAGAACTTTTAGGAGTTGAGAACTGCCTGGTAGAGAAAGTAATGAAATTTTAATTGTAGCTTATGCTACTGAAGGAGAAAAGTGTATAAAGTGCATAATGTGACTCTTTAGAGGCTATGGCACTGGGGTCAGGGCTGATGCTACAATATAGGTAGCACAGGTGACCGTCTAGGGTGGCAAATTAAAAGGGGTGGCTCTCCCTCCCTCGGTCCAGCTGCAGGTGGCTGTTGGTTATGGAGGCTGTGGAGGTGGGGTCTTCAAGAAGTAGGGAAATGCTATCTCCAGAGGAATTGGTGTTCAGGGGTGGGGCCCATCCCAGAGATTCAGTTTCACTGTAGCTGAGCCCTAGCTCTAGTGAGAGTAGCTTGATCTCCACTGAGGTGCTGCAGACCAACACCTACAAGCTTTCTGTAGCAACCTACCCCAAACCCCTGCTCCCACAAGCTGCAGTGCCTTCCCCTTCTTCCTGGACCACCCATCCTTGCCACTGGCCAGCTGCCATGAGTGTGTGCTTGGCAGCTTCTTGGAGAGCAAGGCAGGTGAGTCGTGGTGGCTGCTGTGTTGGCTCTTGGTCAGCGACCACCCGGGCACATCCTTGGGTCTAGCAGGGGACGGCACCTGCTTCAGCAGGTTCTTCTCAGGTTTACCTATGTCCTCAATGGTAAAAAACTACCCACCACTTTCTCCTCATACCCCTGGCATACTCCTCCGAATGGGTAGTTCCACCGTTGACTGCCAGGAGGCAGATGAGCTTTTTTCCTCTCTGCGCCTGCATCATGGTGCTACCCGGCTCCAGCGCCAGTCCTTCATCTGCCTCCGAGAGCGTCGGGAGGCTTTTTAGGGATCCCCAGGTCCCTAGGAAAAAGGTAGAAATTAAAAAGGATTAAACAACAAAAAAAGGGAAGCCTAGGGAGAAAGGCTTCGGCGGGGCATTGGGGAGGCGATACCGGACCCCGTCTCGGTTCGCCAGGCAGGCAAAGAAAAAAAAATTAAACGAATCCCCGCCAGCTCCCTCACACTGCGCCAGGGAGCAGGGGAGGCCGTGATTACCTCCCGGATAGTGGGACCCTCCACTGTGGCACTCCCCCCGCCCTAGGCCGGGACCAATCCACTTGGCCCCCAGCCAGCTACACTGAGCCCAGCTATAATCATGACTACCCCGAGAGGGTACTGTCCCCCACCAATAGTGCAAGAGGGACAGAGGCAGCGGGCTCAGAGCAGGAGCCACGGGGGGACCAAAATCCCTCACTGGCTTCAATTGCCAAATCAATGCAGGAGATTATGGGGGCAATAAAAGATCTGGCCCATCCTAAAAAGAGCAGGAAATGCAAGAGTAGCTTCCCAGCGAAGGGCCCCTCCCCCAAAACACCGAGAGCAGGAAAAGCTCTTTGGCAGGGGAAAAAGTCTGCTAAATCCCCACTAGGGGGAGCTGGGCTGCAAGCCTTGATATCCCCTCAGGGCTCTGAGGAGGATGATTTTCAAGCAGGCAGCAGTAGGAAACATAAACAGCAGTTCCTAGGGAATTCTGTTTCTGAGTCAGACTCTTCTCAGGAGAGCTCTGATCTAGAGGAAGGGGAATGTTCTGACAACCTCCCCACAGACCCCAGAGAGAAGACAGACAGTTCCCTAGCCAGTGTAGGGAAGAGCTGCTGGGGCATGTTATTAAGACTCTCCAAATCAAGGAGCAAGCCATTAAGGAAGGATCCTCCAATTCAGAGGAAGAGGAAACTAGGGACTATCTGCCATCAGTACATGGCAGGGATCAGGGCTTACCCCTGGATAAAACATTTGTAAAAATTGTGTTGGAGGAATGGAAACACCCTGATAAGTCCCATAAAATGCCCAGAGCACAGGAGAGCCTTTACGCCTTCTCTAGGAGAAAGGAACCTTTCTTCAAAAGCCCCAAAATCAATGCGGCCACTGCTTCTCTAGCACACCAGACTGTCTTTCCTACGGAAGGGGACTGCCATCCCCGTGACCCCACTGACAGGGGCGTGGACTTAGCCCTTAAGAGGGCAGCAGACTCCACGGCAGCATCCCTCAAAATTAATATTGTGGCCTCCTATGTGTCTAGAGCATTACTAGCATGGATGCAAGAGGCACAGGACCCTGAGTTGCCAGAAAAAAGGGCACAAAAGTTCTCCTCCCACATCTGCGTGGCTACCACCTTTTTAGCAGATGCAACCACCGATGCTCTAACATGGTCAGCCAGGGCTCTAGCAGGAGACATAGCAGCTAGACGCAGGGTCTGGTTAAGATCCTGGCAAGGGGACCCCACGGTCAAGAATCTCCTAACCTCGGCACTCTATACAGGCTCCAAGTTTTTTGGGGTGTGCCTGGAAAAGGTTCTGGAAGAGGCCAATACCAAGGATAAGGCAAAACCCCTCCAACAAGTGACTCCAAAGAGGGTTTTTTTTCATGGCCAACCTTTCAAATTCAGGGGCTTCGGCGGCACTTCCAGAGGAGCATTCAACCAAAGCCACAAGGAATTCTCCAAAGGCTTCTCCTTCAGAGGAAGGGGATTCAAAGTGGGGAGATTCGATAGACATAGGCAGAGAGGTTTTGGGACCAACAACCCCAAGCAAGATGCCTGACTATGCCTCCTCGGAGGTAGGAGGAAGGCTACAACAATTCAAGGAAATCTGGGGAGCCTCAGTCTCAGATGCCTGGGTCCTATCCTGCATTTCAAAGGGATACAAAATAGAGCTGAGACGTACCCCCAGACAACACTTCATACCGTCTCCAGTCTCCAAAAACTCGCAAAAACACGAGGCTATGATGAAAGAGATCAAGAGATTTCAGGACAGCAACGCAATCGAAAAGGTACCAGATCAAGACCGTTTCTCAGGAATCTATTCCATAATTTTCCTGGTCGCCGAGAAGGGCGGCAAATGGAGAGCGGTACTGGACCTAAAGGCACTAAACAAATATGTAAAATGCCGCAGATTCAAGATGGAAACAGTGACCTCAGTATGTCAGAGCCTACAGACTGGATGACGTCCTTAGACCTAAGGGAGGCCTATCTCCATGTTCCAATCTGGGGCCCTCACAGAAAATGGATAAGGTTTGCCTACAACAAACAACAGTGGCAATTCAGAGCTCTACCATTCGGTCTCTCCTCAGCTCCCAGGACTTTCACAAAGATCCTGGCCCCTCTTATAGCCAACCTATGCAGCAGGGGAATACATATTTATGCATATTTCGACGATCTCCTGATCAGAGGCAGCTCACCTGACAGGGTGAAGAAACATCTCAACCTAGTCATGCTCTACTTAGAGAAACACGGATTCCTCATAAACAGATAAAAGAGTCACCTGACCCCAACACAGAAGTTGGAACATCTAAGAATCCTAATAGATACCTCCTTAAACCGCGCATTCGTCCCAGTCGACAGGAGGGAAAAGATCCATCAACTAATCCAACTCATCAGAGGTCGGAGCCACATGAGACTCAAACCCCTAGAGACCCTGCTAGGCCTCTTAGTATCCTGCATAGGACAGGTGACATGGGGTCGCTTCAACCTTCGGCCCTTACAGAGGCGACTCAGGGGTTTGCAAAGAGAGCTCACATTAGGTCTCAATCCGTGGGTCCCCATTCCACAGGACTTAAAAGACTTGATGTCCTGGTGGTTAGAGCCAAAAACATTCCTAGAAGGGGTACCTCTCTCGGAACCAGCGAGGGTAGTAGTAACGACGGACGCCAGCCTCATGGGCTGGGGAGCTCACTCAGGACCCCACACAACTCAGGACCTCTGGTCCCAGAGGGATGCGACGAAGAGAATAAACGTTCTCGAGCTGAAGGCCATCCGACTGGCACTTCAACACCTCTATCCAACCTTTGTCTCGCAACACCTCCTGGTATATACGGACAACGTGGCGGCAAAGGCCTACTTCAATCACCAGGGGGAATCGAGATCGAGGGAGTTGCATCGGGAAGCGACCAGATTATTTTCATGGGCTCAATTACACCTAGCCTCGATAAAAGCCCTCCACATCAATGGACAGGAGAACACACGCGCAGACTATCTGAGCCGACAGACACTCGACCCACATGAATGGTCGCTAGACAGATCGGTGTTCCAGCATCTAGTGAACTGGGTGGGCCTTCCACTGATGGACCTGTTCGCCACCAGGGAAAACTCGCAAGTTCCCCGCTTCATCTCCCGCACTCGATGCCGAGAGGCAGAAGGGACCGACGCACTAAACAGTCCATGGCCCAAGGGGCTTTTATACGCCTTTCCACCCATCCCACTAATCCAGAAGACTTTATCCAGAGCAATCAGAGACAACACACATCTCTTACTGATAACTCCATGGTGGCCCAGGAGGCCATTGTTTTCAGAACTAATCGAACGAAGCAACGCGCAGTACCAAAGACTACCCCTCATTCCATCCCTACTTACACAGGGACCGATAGCTTGCTCAGAGATTCAAACGTTAAATCTGACTGCGTGGAACTTGAACGATCCGCACTGAGAGCGAGGGGTTATTCAGAAGCTGTCCTGAACACAATTCAACTTTCCAGAAGACCCGCCACCAGGCGAAGCTATAGAGCCACATGGAAGACTTTTGCAGCATGGTCTAGTCAACGGGACCAAGATCCAACCGAGGCAGGAGTAGCGCAAGTCCTTGAATTCTTGCAAATGGGACTAGATAAGGGTCTTAGGGCAAACACTCTGGCCAGACAAGCAGCGGCCATAGACTCGGTGCTTAGATCAGTAGCCAACAGAATAATCTCCACACACAAGAACGTTAGAAGGTTCTTGAAAGCTGCAAGGAATTTAGCTCCTCCGGTAGTACACAGAGTACCATCTTGGGACCTCAACCTGGTTCTCGAGGCACTTACCAAGCCTCCATTCGAACCTCTAAAACATATTTCACTGTATTTTTTAACGTTAAAGGTTATTTTTCTTGTAGCGGTCACATCAGCAAGGAGGGTGTCAGAACTGGGAGCTCTGTCCATGGAGGAGAACTTCTGTATTTTTCAGAAGGAATCAGTTAACCTAAGGCTCGACGAAGCCTTTTTACATAAGGCAAATTCTCTCTTCCATAGGGCACAAGAGGTCATCTTGCCATCTTTTTTCCCCAGACCAACACATCCCAAAGAGAGAGCCTGGCATAAGCTGGATGTCAGAAGGGCCTTAAAAATATACCTAGATAGAACCAAAGGATTTAGGCAATCCACAGCCTTATTTGTAAACATCAGAAAGAGCCAACAGGGTCATAAAGCCACAAAGACCTTAATTTCAAAGTGGCTAAAACTAAGCATAACTGAGGCTTACAAGGCAAAGGGTAGGGTGCCCCCCCTTCAAATCTGGACTCATTCTGTAAGAAGTGTAGCCACTTCTTATGCATTCAAAGCAAAGGCCTCGTACGAAGAGATATGCAGGGCAGCCACGTGGGCTTCGATACATACCTTTGTTAGGCATTACAAGATTAATATCTTCCAATCTGCAGAAGCTGCTTTTGGCAGAAGGGTACTGCAGGCGGTACTGGACACCCCCAGTGCTGCTCGTTCTCACCCTTAAATTGGGACACTTTGCTTGGGTACGTCCCATCCGGAGGAGTATGCCAGGGGTATGAGGAGAAAGGAGAATTGGTTGCCTACCTTCGGTGAATTCCTTTCTCTCATATCCCTGCATACTCCTCCGCCCCTCCCTGCTGAGCAGCAGCATGATTAGCAGGGGGTGTGGGACCAGTATCCACAAATGGGCTAGTCTTTTCTCAGAGACCTGCTTCATATTTAAATAAGTTTGTTAATGATTATTAGTTGTTATAAGGTTGTTGAGTTATAATCACTAGATAGAATGAGAGTTCAGTCCAACGGACTGACGCTGGAACCGGGTAGCACCATGACGCAGGCGCAGAGAGGAAAAAAGCTCATCTGCCTCCTGGCGGTCAACGGTGGAACTACCCATCCAGAGGAGTATGCAGGGATATGAGAGAAAGGAATTCATCGAAGGTAGGTAATCAATTCTCCTTTCTCCAATAAATATACAATTTCAACACCACACTTATTACAAGAACCAGAGGCCTTGTCCAATTTCTTGGGGTCAATTTCAACAAATTTCACTCCCTGATGCGGGGGATGCCCTTGGGGTGGTTAGAGCCACTTCTTGTGAACTAGATCTGTGCCTGACTTGTCTGGTTAAGGCCTGCCAGGAGACGCTGGGGCTGCTGCTGGCTGAGGTGGTCAATGTCTCCCTTCAGGAAGGCAGGGTGCTGAGTGGTTGCCTCAAAGAGGAGGTGATTCAGCTCCTTCTCAAAAAGTCATCTCTGGATGTTGACACCTTCACCAGTTATCGGCCTTTCTCTAACCTTCCCTTTTTAAGGAAGGTTATTGAATGGGTAGTGGCTCGGCAGTTTCAGAGGTATCTGGATCAATTCAGTTTTCTGGATCCCTCACAGTCCAGCTTTCATCTGAGCTATGACACTGAGACTGCACTTGTGGTGTTGGTCAATGACCTTCACCAGGAGTTAGATCAGGGCCATTCGACCATGCTGACTCTTTTAGATCTATCGGCTTTTAGGTGAGTGGCACCCTCATACGCCAGCCTCTGTTGCCTTCTTCCCTGAACCCCCTTCCCAGCCCCTGCTGTTCTATTTCATGACCCCCTTTCCCTGGTCTGCACTGCCCTATGCCCCCCTGTGCCTCCAAATCCTGAGTACTTCTGAGTATTTTTTTAGGTTCTGAGTATTTGTCATGAAGGAACATAAGGCCACAAAAGAGAGATATTGGACTATAGGTCTAGAAAATATGTAAAACTAAAGGTTAAAGATGTATGTAATGTTAAAACTGAGAACTGCAAACTCGATTCATGTAATGTAAACTGAGAACTGCAAACTCACTTCATGTAATCATGTAGTGTAAACTGAGAGTTCGGAAATCACTTCAGGAAGTGAAAGAGATAAAGGATGTGGATTCCTACTCTGGATAGCCAGACAGAACCCTATTGAGTTGCAAATGAATCTTCCTGTGTGCCTACCTGCTGGGTTTGCTTACGTGCGGGCAGGCATGACCTCTCCAGGTTCCCCAAGGCGGGAAAGAGAAACAAATGACTCTGAAATGCTATTTAAGCCAACAGACAAGACAAAGGGGGACTTCTCCCGCTTTCTCTTGGAGCCGAGAGCTCATCTACATCTTGCATCTTGCCAGCAAGCGAGTCTGCTGGAAGACATGCAGTTAGAGAAAGGAATTTGATTCTAACAAACCCAAGGATCAGTGCCCAGTCATTTACATCATTCACTGAGAATGAACTCAAGTGCATGGACTACTCTGTAGGGTAAGATATCTAGGGAATTACCCAGTATAGAATAGGACTGCGTTATATCACTTTTCATTTCTTTAGCCACTCTGTATCAAACTATCTTGGCTTAAGTAATCAATAAACTTTCTTCTTTGATAAGAAGTGTTCTGTGGTCTGACATTGGGGGATCACAAGCTGAGCAACTTGAGCTTTGAAGCTCTTGCGAACCTAGAGAGAGAGAGAGTGTGTAATGGGAAGCTTTTTGGACCTTGGGTGGCAAAAGGATTCTCCCCTTTGCAGAACTGGACCAGCCAGAGAGAGAACTGGTTCAGGTGGGCCCACGCTGGGCGCCACTGTCATGGGATTTGGGATCCAACACCCCACTTTCCTGGGTTGGGTGACTCAATTTCCCTCCCTTGCAGGCCAGATACAGAGTGGCTAAAGAAATGAAAAGTGATATAACGCAGTCCTATTCTATACTGGGTAATTCCCTAGTTATCTTACCCTACAGAATAGTCCATGCACTTTTATTTATTTATTTATTTATTTAAAATTTATATCCCGCCCCTCCTGCCCACAGGGCAGCCCGGGGTGGGGAACAACATTCAATACATTTTAAAAAAACAACAATTTAAACAATTTAAAACAATTTAAAATACAATACAATGTGGGGAAACCCCCCGCCCTCACCCCTACCCCTCGCCAAAAGCCTGACGGAACAGCCAGGTCTTACATACATGCCAAAACAGCAGGAGAGTGGGAGCCAACTGAGCCTCCTCTGGGAGCAAATTCCACAGCACAGTGGCGGCCACCGAAAAAGATCTAACATCGGTGGCCACCCGCCTCGCCTGGGGAACCTCCGAAAAGGCTCCCATGGATGATCTCAAGGGTCGCACGGGCACATGGGGAGTGAGGCGATCCCTCAGATAAGCAGGGTCCAGGCCGTGAAGGGCTTTAAAGGTTAAAACCAGCACCTTGAACCTGGTTCGGTGCTTTATAGGCAGCCAGTGCAGAGCCCGGAGCACTGGTGTCATGTGCTCCCTGTGACCCGCCCCCGTAAGGAGATGGACCGCAGCATTCTCCACCAGCTGCAGCCTCCAGACCAGCTTCTCAGGCAGCCCCATGTAAAGCGCATTGCAGTAATCCAGCCTCAAGGTGATGAAGGCATGGATGACAGTGGTGAGGTCGGAGTCTGAGACATACGGAGAGAGATTTAGTATTCAGAGCAGCCCTACTCTATATCTTCCCATTTACACTCACCACAGAATAGGGGTCATGCCTAGGGTAAATAAATCCACAATTCATTCATTGGGTGGTCACTGCCACGGAATGCCAATATAAGCAGCTCGAAGGCATGAAACCTTTACCAAGAGGAAGGCATATTGACAGAGACTCGAGAGATGGGGTTTGAGTCTCTCCTATGATACAGGTTTCTTGTGTGACCTTCAGGGGTCATTTGGTCTGTTTGTGCCATGTTTCTTGATCTGCAAAGGGTGGGTGGGTGGATGTTAATTGTTTGTCCTCTTTGGGTCCTACCCCAATTGAAGCTGAGAATCATATTTTTCACGACCCCTACATTTCTTTTCTGCATCTTTCCCCACCTTTCCTAAGTGTTCAGAGGAATCCCAAAATGAGCAGTAGGAACTGAGCCCACACATTGACCAGTTATTAAGTGCACACAATTTTGTAACACACAGTAGTCTCACTCATACCAGTAGAACTACTCATGTGCCTTTCTGAATGGTAGGATGACTGGAGAAGGAATATGTGGCTTGTTCCTCAGTTCTCAGTAAAGGGAGAAGGATCAGGTCTGTTATTCTTTACCTTCATAAACAGGATAAGAAGGATAAGATGCTACACTTGGATGTGAGAGATGAGGGGAACTTCAAATCCATTCCTAGCCATGAACCCTACTGGGTGGCATTGGGAAAGTCTTTCAGCCTCAGTTCCCCATTTGTAAAATGGGAATAATAATGACCTACTTCACAGGGTTGTTGCAAACATGAACCAGATAAAGATTAGAAAGCAATTTGAACATTGCAATCATTATATAAAATATTAATAATTATTTAAAAGTTAAATCCAGTAACTTTATTGGATTTAAGCACTTGAATAAACAAAAATGGAGAAGTGGTAAACGTCTCTTTGTGTTTTTAAACATTTATTTCTTCATTATGTCCTATTTCATTATTCTTCTTACCTAGCCTGCTCAGAAATAAGAAAATCAGTTGAAAACAGAGGATTCATTCTTATCTAATTATACGTGATGTTCTAACTTTTTATGGCTTATAACGAAATGAACTGTGATGAGAGATCATACTGCTCTTCTGACAGCTGAAATATTATTTATTTATTTCCTCCTGTAGTCTGCTCTTTCCCCAAGACTTAGGGCAGAAAACAAAGAATGCATAAAAACATATATGAGATAAAACCATTAAAAAACCCAAATTGTATTAAAATTAGGGGTGAAACGAGTCGAGCAGCTAAATTGTTTCTCATGAGAAATGTTGCCATCTCAAGAACCAGGGTCAATTTCTTGACCATTTCCCAATAACAATGTGATTTCTTGAGTCTCACAATACCACAGGATACCCTCCCTGATTTAGCAACCTTCCACTTCTGTTTACCATGTACTGTTCATTTACTGAGGGTATGATTTTACTTCCAGGTTTCTGTCTGTTCATTGTATCACATTTCTGAGCTAATCCCACTGTAGATAGCCCACACCTTAACCTCTCCTTGATGCCTCTTTACCCCATTCCACTGCTTCCAATCAGAATTGTTGTTCTATGTTGTCCCCTTTGCTTTAACCAATCTGCAACTGGATTGCAAATTAGTAAAGGAATCTGTGCATCAGCCAATGAGTGACAAGGAAGTACAAGAGAAAATGGAGTGTAGAGAAGAGAGAAGAAATGCAAGAGGTATTACCTCTTGGCATCTGAAATGGATGGCAAAGTGGTAATGGGCAAAGCAGTAAATGGAATCCTGGTAAGCAGAAGGTCAGTAAATCAAGAAATGAAATGTTGATCAAGACATTGCTGAGTACCATATTCTTGATTAAATCAAAATGGCATTGAGAATGAGAGGTTCTTGATTTGATTAAAACATTATTGAGAACCAGGATTTCAATGGGAATTCTCGTTTTTGTGAAATCTCATTTCAGCCCTAATAAAAATATAGAAGTTCCCCATTTAAAATTGCCATCCCAAATTCCTGACCAAAGAAAATAGGTCTTGCATTGCATCTGAAATTATAAAATAGTTATTTAAGATGTTTGATTCATAGTTTAATTGGTACTCTACTTTTTGCGTTTTTCTATCTGATTTGTGGACCTTGTGAAGGGTACTATGTTCATTTGTCCCTGTTTACTTGCTAACCTGCATGCTTGTCAACTCTTCTCTCAATGTGCCTCCTGTCCGTGACATAATAGAAGAAGAGGTGAGAAATGCAGTGCTGAAAATGAGCAGTAAAGCAGAAGGACCTGAGAAATTAAGAGGCAGATATGTTGAAAGTCTTTGGGAACACAGTCATAAAGTGAAAAGAGCGGTAAAGTTACATGATGAAATAAGAGCATACCTGAGAACCGATGCAGTTCAGTCTAGGTCCCAAGATATAATAGAAACATCCATGGATGTGGAAACTATCAAGGCTTAAACAACTGTTACATTTGAAAAAGAAAAACACACATTCTGTCTGAAACATAGTGACTCGTTTTAGGTTTAAGATAAGTCAAGGGACCATGGATCTGCAAGTCAACAGGAAATAGAGAACTGACAATAAGGGAGCTTTCCCACATTACTTCCCGTGCACACTTTACTTGTGGTAAAGAATCCAGGAGGCAAAGCACGTTCAGGGTTTGTAATGTGGGATCACCCCCCTGTGCATTTTTGCTGGCAATTCCGCAGGGGTTTTCAGCATAGGGAAACCCAGCTCTGAAATCCTCTTTAGAATTGCTGGCAAAAATGCGCGGGGGTGGGGGCGATCCCACATTACAAACATGCTTTGCCTCCTGGATTTTTTCTCACAGGCAAAGCGTGCATGGGAAGTAACATGGGAAAGCGCTAGGGACGGGGCCTTGCTGAAAATATCAGATACCGGTTGTACTGGATATCGGATCTCAGAATACCAGAATACCGGATTAAATCCGGTATATCTGTACCAGATTTTTTCCCATTGAAATCAATGGGCACGTTTTCCTATTGAAATCAATGGGAGAAAAAAAGTAAAACCGAAATTACCTGTAAAAAAGGTACAGATTCAATGACAGATTCACTTGTTTTCTTAACTGCTAAACACCAGACCACAGTTTGTGCCCAGTAGCCCCCACAGCCCCCACAGCCCCCAGAAGCCCCCACGTCCATGGCCACTACTACTTTTTTTCCTTAAAAAAAAACCAAAATAGGGTTTTTTTTCCACAGCACTCACACTCAAAAGTCAGATCATCACATACACACAGTCACAGGAACTGCCAGTACCAGACAAACTACACTTTGTGCCCACAATGCCCAGTAGCCCCCATGGCCACCAGTAGCCCCCAACGGCCACACTACTACTTTTTTTCGTTAAGAAATAGGTTTTCTTTTCCACAGCACTCAGAAGTCAGATCAGTATCAAGTCAGACAACCATGCAGTTTAGTTTGCTACTGCAATCAGAGGATGTCAATTCCTGTCATAACACTTTGTTGTGATAATCCCACCATGATTGTGTTGTTAACCATTTCAAATTGACAACCAACCATATATTCATCAATGCCTGCCAAGTTCAGTTCCAATGCCAAGCCAACACAATGAATTGAACCCAGCAATCCCAAAAGTAGTCCCCACACATAAACCCTCTCTCTCCTCATTTGACCATAGCCCCATGAGGACAGGCAGTGGAGGCTCTCCATCTCCCCTGAGGTAGGGGAGCAGTCCAGCAGTCCAGCAAGTGCAGTTCAGAGATTACAACGTTGCAGCACTGTTTTACTCCAAACCAGACCCCCAAAAGAGATCACGTTGACATCGCCTACCTTTATCCTGAACCTCCGAATCCTCAATTTTTGTGCCCTCCTTGTTCACCTGTAGTCTTCTGAAGGTGTAGGCTTTGGGACACAAGCCTAACTTTCAGGCTTGGAGAACTGGGAGGACTGAGTTAGCTCCCAGTCCTGTGACAAGTCGAATCAGAAGAGAATGGGAAGAGAAGGACAGGACAGAGGAGAAATAGGAGGGGAAAGCTTTTTGTTTGAGTGCATGAGAAGAGGAAGGGGAAGATGGGTTCCAGTGTGGAACATGGGAAAGGGGACTCCGTTGTTGTCATCTTCTGAAGCTCTCTCTTCTACCGGGCTTTTTCTACTTTCTGCAATGTCCACAGGGAGAGCGATGTGGAATCCGACAAGACCTCATAGAAATTGGAGAGGAAAAGAAAAATGTGTGTGCTGTTTGTTGAATTTTAGACAGATTTTTTAATTGTGCCCCCACTGCCCCCTTAACGTTGTTCCCTCCAAAGTAGAGGTATGTACCACGGCTGCTGGTGTTGTGAGGCCTCAATATGTACAGGGACTTCAAGTGATATGTGGAAAGCTTGACAGAACGCCACAGAGCTCTGAAGTCCATCTAAGTCTGGAGCAGTCGTGGGCCATGAAGATGTTGCACTCCATGCTGATGTGTAGAAGTCAGTCCCACAGTTGGCAATGGCTGGAGTGGCTGGTGTTACAGAGGTGCCTGCCTCCAGATGCAATGTGTCCTCAGACTTTAGTTGGGCTCTGGCACATGACTCAACTAAGACCTGGGGAAAGAACTGTGTCTGGAGGAGGTGAAGTGGTCGGGGGGGGGGGAGTTGTTGGTAGAGACTACAGCATTCCACCCTCCCAATGCCCTCTGTACCTCTCCTTGGTGGAGGTCCCAGGCGGTCCTATCTGAGTATCATCTGACATCTGTGCTGCAGAATAGAAAAAAATGTGCCCATCTTTAACCTAACCTTGGTTTAACCTGGCCTTGACCGGACCATATCCCGCATATTGGATGGGGGGCTGATGGGGTGGAAAGGGCCCTGCTGAGGCGCTTCACTCCAATGGGGGTGTATATGGAATGGGGGGCTGTGGTGACTCGTGTGTGTGTGGGGGGGTGCCCCCACCCCCAGGAAGATGTTCCACCTTCCCAAAGCCCACTGCACATCTTCCTGGAGGTAGGGGCGGGCAAATGTTTATTGTGTGTGTGTGTGCACGCATAAGGGATGGGGGGCGGATGGGGTGGAAAGGGACCTGCTGGGGCACTCCACTCCACAGAGGTGTGGACAGAGCCCTGCTGTGGGACTTTCCACTCCAGTGGGTGTGTGTATGGGGCTGGCTGATGGGGTGGAAAGAGCCCTGCTGCGGCTTTCCACTTCAGTGGGTGTGTGTTGTATGGGACTGGCTGATGGGGTGGAGAGGGCCCTGTTGGGGCACTCCACTCCAGTGGGGGTGTATATGGGATGGGGGCTGATGGGGTGGAAAGTGCCCACCCAGCTGTGGCCTTCCACTGCAGTGTGTTACGCTCTTCCCAAGAGTCTGGAGTTGGAAACCCCTAGCCTCTCCCGAGCCCTGCTCTCCTCCTCACACTCAGGGCCCCCCTCCTTCACCCTCTCGTGCTCCTCCAAGGAGGATGGGGTGGTGGTGAGTCAGTCACCCTGAGACTCCCGATCCCCACCTCACTCCTCACATACCACCACCCACGTTTCTTCAGGGGCTTGGTGTGTGGGGGGTAGGGTGGGGATTGGGAGTCTCAGGGTGACAGACTCACCACCACCCCATCTTCCTTGGAGGAGCATGAGAGGGTGAAGGAGGGGGCCCCTAAGTGTGAGGAGGATGGTGGGGGTCTGGGGAGGCTAGGGGTTTCTACCTTAGACTCTTGGGAGGAGCGTGAGAGGGTGAAGGTGTGTGTGTGCGTGCGTACACGTGCATGCACACACACGCTGTGCATGCCACATGCCCCGCAGGAAAATGATGGGGTTCCATCAGAGGAACCTGAGTGGGGCTCTGAAACCGCTCCTAAAAGAGCTCTGAATTAAAAATTACCTCCTTGCCCTTCCAAGAGGAATGGGGTTGAAGGAGGGAAGAAAAATGGAATCCTAGGGGGGAAAACTGACAGACACCCAAGTGGCAGATGAATAATCATTCATCTGTAAATAAATGTGAATGGGAAGGAAGTAGTAAATTCAGTACTACTTTTCCCTGGTGGTGTGGTTGGACTAGGAAAGCTGCCATGCTGCGGTTTAAGTGCAAACCAAGGGCTGCTGTTGCAAGTTCGTCGATACCACCACTGACTGATTTGCAGACTGATGGAATTGCCTAAATCTTGTCAGGATGGACACAGGTGCAGGGTAGTGAAGGTAGCAGGAGATGATATCCACTGGGCTGGGCAATCAGACATCACCAGGCCCACGTCAAGGATATCGCCCTCCATGAACCCAAGAAGGGGAAGGTTGGTCTTGAGAAAGACCAACTGTTCCACAGTCTTCGGGTCCATCTTGGAACAATGTGGGCTGAAGATGTCTCCAGCTGCACTAAATACCCGCTCCAACAATACAGTTGATGGAGGACATGAGATGTACTGCAATGCTACATTTGCAAGCGGGGTCCACACTTGCGTTTTTGGGACCAGTAGGCCAAGGGGTCGGTGTCAACAGGGAAGGTGGGCTCGGAAAGATATTGAGACACAAATGTGTCTGCCATATCCTGTTCCTCCACAGCACCACCATCATCTGCTTTCCCGCTGCCGACCAAGTCAGCCAGTCGAGAAACCCACAATTTGGATGGGCCGACACTTGTAACCCCTGTAGAAACAGTACCTGCTCCTCACAGCGGGGATGCCTGCACCAGGAAATACTGTCACACCTCATCGATGAGCTCGACCCTGAAGCTTCTGAAGGATTCAATGTATGCGGTGATGGTCTTCCTGACCTGTGGGTCGAGTAGCATGGCTAGGAAATGTGGCCAACTCGCTTTCAAGGTGTTGAAATGCCGATTCAGCTCATTGACCAATTTCTTCGCCAGTGCCCTCACAGACCCATGGAGGTTAGTGCAAGAGAGCATGACTTGCATACGTCGGATCAGGATGAGGAAGAGCGGTATCACCTGGCACAGACTGCCGACCTCCGAGCTAATCTCACCAGTGGCCTCGTGAAATGGCTCCAGAACCTGCGTCAGCTGCTCCACCACTGTCCAGTCCTCCCCGGTCAGTGGTGGTGCTCCAATGCTTCACACCAAGCAAAGGGTATGCAGCACCTCCTTCTGCTCCAAGAGATGTTCCAACATCAAAAAGGTGGAGTTCCACTTTGTGACCACATCCTGTACCAGCCAGTGAAGCGGTGAGGCTAACTCCTCCTGCTTCTCTCGCAGCGCCCGGCTGGCTGAAACTGAAGGATGGAAGAAACCGGAAATCTTCCTGGCAGTTTCAAGGAGCACCTCAAAGCCCTTGGTTCCACTCAAGGCATCCTGAACAACAAGGTTCAGGAGGTGCATGCTGCAGCCAACATGAGTATAGCCACCATGAATAATGGCTGCAATCATGTTTTTGGCATTATCGGTTACAAAGTAACTGACTTCAATGCTTTCACCTTGGCAGCAGACCCACCCATAAAGCATGCCGTTCACCGCATCGAGAACATTGTCTGCTGTGTGCTGCCTGTCAAGCACCTGGGCATGCAACAGTGCCCACCGATGCTTTCCAGTGGACACTGGTCCCCCAGTGCTGCTGCTGCTGCCTGCAGCTGCACCGGTGACAGGCACTGATAACGACTGCCACCAGTGTGCAGTCAATGACAAATAGGCATGGACTGCAGTCTGGCTAGTCCACAGGTCAGTGGTAAAATGTACAACTGACCCCTCCGCATGGGAGAACTCCGCATGGAGCTGGGAACTAACCCTCCCATACAGAGACAGGATTACCTTCAGGTTTTGTGGCAAGGAATACTGTAACGAGGCTCCAGCAACTGAAGCAACTTTTTGAAACCGACACCCTCAGCCAGGTTGAATGGTCTCTTATCCAGGATAATCACTTCCCCAATTGCCTGTGTGATGGTCGCAG
Source organism: Sphenodon punctatus (assembly GCA_003113815.1). Taxonomy (NCBI): domain Eukaryota; kingdom Metazoa; phylum Chordata; class Lepidosauria; order Sphenodontia; family Sphenodontidae; genus Sphenodon; species Sphenodon punctatus. Next base: position 984,064 of record QEPC01004719.1, read on the forward strand.
CCTGAGGGTGGTTGGATGCAAACAGCATCTTCCTCGCCCAGAGCACAGCTACAGTGGGCTGTGACAAGGGCTGGGAACGTGAAGGGGTGGGCTGGGTGTCGCTTGGAAAGGCACTCCGTAGGATCATTAATGTTCCCGTGGTGCCATCTCAAGTACATGTGGAGGCCAGTGGTGCCATATCTCATGGGATTTGTGCCACTACAACTGACCTTGGCAATGCAATGCACACAAACTACCTTGGAGGGATCTTCCGCCCAGATATTCTCTTTTCTTGGGATGGGGCATGGAGGGACGGGGCCCTCGCCATGTTTTCATCTTTTCTGGCCGCATTCTCCCTGGGTGCTGCTGTTGAGAGGTTTTCCGGTGCCTGTGAAACAGGAGGTGAATCCCAAGAGTGACCTTTTTCAGTCTGGGTTCTGCACCAGCTATGGTACTGAGACGTCATTGGTGGCCTTGGTGGACAATCCCCACCGGGAGATGGACGCAGGATGTTCAACATTTCTGGTCCTGCTAGATACCTCAGCTGCTTTTGACACCGTGGACCATGGGCTGCTGCTGAGATGGCTGCGAGAACTGGTGGGTCTGGATGTTTACATTTTTATAATTTATTGTTGTGTTTTTAGTGTTGTAAGCCACCCCGGGATGCCCTAGGCATGAGGGGGCAACTAATAAATATAACAAATAATAAATAAATAAATATCAAAATGAGACCACACCCAGGATGTGATCTTCTTCGTGCTGGTTCCTGGGAGGGCAGGAGAAGCACAAATGGTGGTCGACCTCTCCAAGGTAGTGATACTAACACTTGTGGGAGGGGTGGTGGCAGCTGGCACAGCAGAGTGTGTGGGTGTGGTGGATGGGGCCTGAGTTGGTGCATTAGGATGCGTGTCAGCACAGAGAGAGGGCAGGGAAGCCGGCGTGCTAGACTGCATGTCAGAATGGGGCAAAGGCAGGGAAGCAGGCATGTGCATGAGGGAAAGGGCCTGCACAAATGACAGCTGCGCACTAGGAGGAGCAGCAGCAGCAGTGGAGGTAGCTGGTGGATGGACCACTGCACTAGAAGAGGAAGAAGGAGCCACCTTCTTCTTACTGCTAGGCAGTGCCAGGGAGGAGGAAGCACCCTCCCCCCATCCTATCCTCTTTGGGGGCTTCCAGACACATCGAGAACCTGTAAGCTTGGAAGCGTTTGAAGCTGGTGTGCTTGAGGTGGTGGCCACAGGTGGCCCTACCTCAGATGTCTCCGTGCCAGACTGAGTGGGCTGCCTAGGAACAGGCTGGCCTCTTCCAGCACTCCCACTCTTGGTAGGTCTCTTCATTCCTCGACCACTCATATCGGCCATAAAAAAGAAGAGAGTACCACTGGCAACAGAGGATGGGTGTGCTGATGTGGGTGTGCATGTGGTAGCTAGTAGCTACAGGCGAGTAGCTACCTTGGTGTGTGTGTGGCAACTATGGGGCAGAGGCAACTATCTACTGGGGGGTGAGAGGCAACTATCTACTGGGGGGTCGAGAGGCAACTATCTACTGGGGGAGAGAGGCAACTATCTACTGGGGGCGAGAGGCAACTATCTACTGAGGGGAGAGAGGCAACTATCTACTGAGGGGAGAGAGGCAACTATCTACTGGAGGGGTTAGAGGCCACTATTTACTTGGGGGTGAGAGGTGAGGGGGTGAAGGGTGTGGAGATTGAGGTGAGGGGG
>QEPC01004719.1:985863-1017630 GCA_003113815.1 Sphenodon punctatus
AGGCAGTAGCTGGAAACACACACCCCTCCCCTGAAAACCTGCGCCTCCACAAGACAAACCAACCCCAAGAATCACTGCAGCAAGTAGCAGCAACCAAAGCGAGCAGCATGTGGTGTGGAGTTCCACAGGTTAACACACAGTAACATGGAGTTCCACAGGTTAACGATCATTTCTGGCCTGGGGGGAGCACCCCATACCAAGGCAGGGCATGACCTGCCAAGAAGCAAGCAAGCAGCACCCAAGGAGGCAGTAGCTGGAAACACACCCCCCCCCTGAAAAACCTGCACCTCCACAAGACAAACCATGACATGCTGCAGCCAAAACTCTCAGTCTCAGGGCACCCCAGGTTCACTCCCCAAGCATCTAGCCTTGGGGCATCCCACCTCCACCGGGACAGGACCCTGGCAGCAAGAAGCAGCAACAAAAGTGAGCATAATGCACGTCACACCTACAATCCTGCAGGACACACAGTGGCATGGAGTTCCACAGGTGTGGAGGTCTCCCCCCCCCAAAAAAAAAACCCAAAAAAACCACCCAAAGTCCACATCAGAACATTAGAACAACCTTGGTGCAACGCCCCCAAATACATTTACTACATGCCCCCAAAAGGACCCCCCCCAAACCAAACAAAAAAGACCAAAAAACCCAAATCCCACCAAAACAACAGTAAAACAACAACCTTGGGGCAATTCCCCCCCAAAATACATTTGCCACATTCCCCAAAAGGACCCCCCTCCCCAAACCAAACCAAAAGACCAAAGTCCACACCAAAACATTAAAAACACAACCTTAGGGCAACCCCCACCAGCACACAAAAATGCATTTAACACATCCCCCCAAAAGGACCCCCCCCAACCAAACCAAAAGACCCAAAAAAGTAATAACACACACCAAAAAATTAAGACAACCTTGGGGCAACCCCCATCAACACACAAAAATACATTTTTGACCACATTGCCCCAAAATGAACGTCCCTACAAACCAAACCAAAAGACCAAAAAAAGAAGAACACACCAAAATATTAACCTTGGGGCAACTGCCCCACCAACACACAAATACATCTTTTACCAAATCCCCCCAAAAGGAAACAGGCCAGGACAAAACCACTACCTTCGGGCAACCCCATCCCCTAACATCAGATGGAAGTCTCACACAAACCCACAACACCACTATGGAGGAGCCAGACACATTTCCCCCTCCCCCATGGGCAGAACTTCAAGTTCGAAGCCTCCACCTCCATGCCCCAACATGGCCTGCCAGGCCTGGCCACATGGACTGCACATACACACACACACCGGGATCCCACTGGCTCCCCATTAAATTACTTTCCTTCCCTAACCCTTGATAAGGGGCACCAAGGGGTCCCTAATAAAACCTTAAAACCCCCAAAGAAAAAATTAAACTTACCAACAATCGCACGCTTGCACACCTCCAGCAGTATGTGACAGTCCTTCATGATGCCAAGCCTGCTGTAGAAATGCCTTCCAAGCCAAAGCTCCAGAAGTTCACAGAAGGAAAAAAAATATCAAAGTTACTATTGGCCAGCTGAGCTCACTCAGCCAAGTGCCAACCCCCAATCACATCCCTACCCCCTCTAAAAATCTAAGGGAACCTTCAGGATTGGATGCCTTGAATTAAAAAAAAGTAACCAATGCAAGGCAGGCAGTTAAAAAAGGCGCCAAATGTAACAGTTTATTACACAGGGAGGGGGCAGAGAGGGACTCAACAAGTGGTAAACAAAACCTGTGCCCTCCTGTACTGCCCAACTGTCAAAAAGGTCCTTTTAAAAAAACTGAGATCTGAGACCAATGCAAAAAAAGAGGTACAGCCTGAAATATCGGATCTCGGTTTTAAATCCGGTACTACCAAATACCGGCAATATCAGATCTTGGGAGAACCGGTATTCCAACCCCTAGAAAGCACCCTAAGACAGCTTCTGGACCCTTATAGAAGGCCAAGACCAAGCAACGGCATATGATAAAGTGGAGAAAACTTTACCAGTGTTGAAGAAAATCAAAGAAAAAGATATGATAATTATGATGCGCGCACTATATAAAACCCCTGTCCTCACTCATGCATGTCAGAAGAATTTGGACACAGAGACAATGGGGCTGATCCTAAACCTTGTGCCCTCCATGCACAATGCATGCACAGCGCATGCATGCACCTTGAGCGCATCCCCTTTATTGGGAATATGGGGTGCATGCAAACCTCATGCAAGTTGCATGCACGTATGCAAATTTAGAATCAACCCCACAATAAATATGACTAAAACAAACTGACCAGTTCAAATGCATTCAAATGCAACTGAGCTGCAGAACATGATGATCTTCAACATGAGATACAATCCAACCTGCAGAGTACTGAAAGGGTATGTAATAAGATTTAGGGATTGTGTGTATTACCAATACATGCCTCTGAGATTGAAAGCCCAACTACATAAAATGATGCTGTGCTGTGCCCTGTGTAAAATATGGAAATGTAGACACCAAAGAGGTAGCTGGTGCATTGTATACAGATGTCTTTATACACTAAAAAAATTCCACAAGAAGACAAAGTTTGAAATGCAAACCTTAGGATAGATGTCAAGATCCATGATATATAAATGTAAATCCTAAAGATATATAGGAGCAGTATACACTAAACAAACCACAACAACTAATTGCTCCAAGCAAAACAAAAGTTCCTATGTAATATATATCAATTTGCTAATATAGAAACAAGAGATAAATACAATCAAACCCAGAAAAGGTATCTGGTAGAAAAATGGAAAGTCCTGAAATAAACTTCACTCCTTGGCCCAACGTTTTACTACTAGTGTAGCTTCTTCAGGGGTCCTCATTCAGAACTCAGGAAAATTTCTTTTCTATACTTGCAGAAGAAAAGACCACAACAAATACCCAGGTGGAAAGCATAAATCTTCAAAATAGATATAAATCTTTTAACCTCTTCTTTGCAGAAAGAAGTACTCTTCCTTACTTATTATGCAAAAAGGCTTGATAAGTTGTGAGGGGAATTCTGCCCTACGGCTCAAAACTTACTGTGAGAGCTCTTCTTAACAGGGAGAAGCACTCTTCCTTACTTATTATGCAAAAAGGCTTGAAAAACTGTAGAAGGAATTCTCCCTTGTGGCTCAAAATTTACTATGGGAACTCTCCTGTTTCTACAGGCACACAGGCTGCATACATTAGCTAGAGGGGTGAGTTCAGTCACAAGAACTCCTGTGTTATATTCAGCTGTAAAGGCAGGTTAGTCTAGCAATTAGATTGCAAGCTGGAGAGTAGACTAGGGTTCATTACCCTGTTCTGTCAATTTCTGGGGTCAGGGGCATGGCTTGCGAGGTTTGGGCCCCAGCAATTCATTTTATATATATATATATATATATAAATGTATATATTCGATTACTGTAACCTCCTTCTCACTGGCCTTCCCCGGTCTCACCTTTCTCCCCTCATCTCGGTCCAAAACTCTGCTGCCAGGGTCATCTACCACGCCCGTCGCTTCGACCATGTGCAGCCCCTCCTCTCTTCGCTTCACTGGCTTCCCCTTCCTGAACGAATCCTGCACAAGCTCCTAGTCTTCACCTATAAAGCTCTTCACAACCTTGCTCCCCCCTACCTCTCTGCACTTATCGCCCTCCATACTCCAGCCCGTGCACTTCGCTCCTCCTCTGTCCCTTCTCTCACCCTTCCACGCCTTCCCTGCTCCCCTAAGCGCCTTCGTCCCTTCTCACTTGCTGCCCCCCATGCCTGGAACTCCCTCCCTGTCCACATCCGCCTTGCCCCCTCCCTTCATACCTTCAAATCTCTCCTTAAAACTCACCTCTTTCGCTCTGCTCTGTCTGACTCTTTATCCTGCTGAGCCACTATTCCTATACCTACGATCGGTTTACCCTTATCCTTGCAACATGGACCTGCCTGCTGTCATTCTCATCGTAACCAAGCCAAGTACGTGCACTTGAGACCTCGCATCTTCATGAATGTTAGACCCCTTGTCTCTCCCTCTGTTCCCCTTCCTAAGTCTCTCCCCCAGCTCCTGTCTCTCAGATTGTAAGCCCTAGGGGCAGGGACCATGTCTATTTTATTACTTTGTAAAGTGCCAGGTACACTGCTTGTGCTATATAAATGTTTGTTAATAATAATAATAATATATATATATATAAATTAAGTATTGCTTTGTAACAATCAAGTGTGAATGATACTTGTACAGTGAACCACCCACTCTCCATGGGGCAAAGGGCTGGTGACATAGGGTATTTTCAGACGTTACGAGATCACAGTGAACCACACTGAATACGCACCTGTGGTCAATGTGTCTCGAACGTCTGTTTGGTGGCCGCCAGATGTTCGCCACAGTCAATACCCGCATGGGGTCAATTTGAACCACGCTTACCGGGCTAGCGGGAGGAATGTCCTGGGAAGCGTGGTCAAAGAGATCCCCAGCGGGGACCAAAAAAAAGTAACATCTGGCCGGGCGCCACGGCCCGGGATCCCCGGCGGGATCCCGGGCCGTGGCGAATCCGGCCCGCCGCGGCCGCCGCATGGGCTCCGCCACCCGCCCATCTCCCCGGAGGGCGGGCGGCGGGAGCGTGGAGGGGGCGGGGCCGTGCGGCCACACGTTGTGCCGCACGGCTCCGCCCCCTCCCAGATTCCACGCCGGGATCCCCCCGGCACGTCTGTTGCAGCGTGATGGGGTGACCCCGGCGGGGAATAAATAGGGTGATTTTGGTATGGGGCCAGCGGGCCCCGTAACATCTGAAATCACCTATGGGCAGGAAGAGGTGGACAAGAAAGGAAATAAATAATATGCCCTCCATCTCAGAGACCTATTCCACCAGGTCATGTAAGTCTGGTTTTGATACTTACTGACAAAAGTATCATGTTTTAAAAGCTTTTTTTTAAAAAGTGAATACAGAAATATAGATTTTTAATGAGCAGAATAAAATGATAAGCATAGTTGTTCTGGTGTTGCATTATTTATGGTTTCAGTTATAGACTAGAGCTATTGCTCCAAAAGAAATAAGGCCTATATATTAAATTCCTGACATCACTTACTAGAAATAAAATAGACTTTTTTTAAAAAACAACAACCACACAACCTAGTCTCATTGGGAATAAAAAAGCTGAAATAGTTGGACTTTTGCTGACCTGAGAAATTCAGGCAGTTCACACAAGCATCCCAAATTTTTGGTGCCTATCTGAATCTGACCATTTTGAGGCTCCTTTATCACTGATCTAAATCCCCATGACTGATGCTGAGATGGTGATTTATTCCCCAAACATGGGAATGATAAACCCCTTGGTCAGTTAATTATGGACTCTATCACCAAAGGCAGCTTTGAAGCATTCTTCTTCATGTGAAGAAGTAAATTCACCAGACTGCATTCAGAATCTTGGCTGGCTTGATACTGTCTTAAACCTATTGGTCACAGAAAAATCAACAATTGGCAAAAAATACCTGAACGGCTTTCTATGTCCCCTACTCGTAGGAAACAACTGCATTAATCATAATTTTCTTACAAGTGAACAGCTCCTCAATGCAGTAAAGTAAATCAAGTCCTGTACTTTCTGCATCCTTCACTGACTGGGAGCTGTACCAAATGAATCTTGTTTTAGCTTCAGGAAAAGTGATCCCAGAAAAGATAATTGACCTTCCTGATACAGTTCTTAAGTATCTGATCACACTCCAGTCCATTAAGCAGGAACTAGGAATAGAAAGTTTACTCAATATTATACTGAAGTGATGTTCACTGTCAAGAAGTCACAATGCAAGAATATTGTACCGACCCATAGCTGCATGTACTTCTTACATACGAAGGCCCTTTTACACAGGTGGTACCCACGCACGAACACCCAGGAATCTGGGGGTTCATGCATAGGCATGAAGACCCTCAGAGTAGACAGGATGCTGTACGAGGCCCCAAGCTGTGAACACTGGGTTTGAAAAGTCTTTTTTTTTAAAAACCCAACAACAGCAAAACCTGTTATTTATTATATTATTATTATTTAAATTATTATTATTACAAGCATTTGTATAGTGCCAGCAGTGTACCTGGCACTTTACATAGCAATGAGATAGACGTGGTCCCTGCCTACAGTTTACAATCTAATAGACTAGGAGGGGGGAGACAGGGATAGGGGATATATGGAAAGACAAGGGATAAAAACATTCAAGTGGATGCGGAGTCTCAGGTGCATGTGCTTGGCTTGGTTGCAGTTAGGCAGACAGTGAATGTTGAGAGGGGAGTACTAGCGGGCATCAGGGAAGACGGCGAGGAAGAGGTGGGTTTTGAGGAGGGATTTGAAGGAACGGAGGGAGGGGGCAAGGCGTATGTGGACAGGGAGGGAGTTCCAGGCATGGGGGGCAGCAAGGGAGAAGGGACAAAGGTGGTTAGGGGAGCAGGGGAGAGTGAGGGAGAGTGAGGGAGGTGACAGAGGAGGAGCGGAGAATGTGTACAGGAGTGTGTAAGGAGATGAGGGCTGAGAGGTAGGGGGGCAGGTTGTGGAGGGTTTTGTAGGTAAATACCAGGAGTTTGTGAAGGATGAGTTGGGGGAGGGAGAGCCAGTGAAGCAAGGAGAGGAGAGGCTACACATGGTCGAAGCGACGGGCTGAGTGGATGACCCTAGCAGCGGAGTTTTGGATGGAAATAAGGGGGGACAGATGAGAGCGGGGGAGGCCAGTAAGGAGGAGGTTGCAGTAGTCATGACAGGAGATGACCATGGTGTGAGCAAGGGTTTTGGCTGAGGAGACAGAGAGAAAGGGGTGAATCCGAGCAATGTTATGGAGGGTAAAGTGACAGGACTTGGTGATGGAGTACCTGATGTAAGTTGATGTAAGGTTTAAAGGAAAGGTGAGTATCGAAGACGAAGTCCAGGCTACGGGATTGGGGAACAGGACAGATGGTGACTCCATCAATGAGGATGGACAGAGAAGAGGGGGAGGAAGGGAAGGGAGGAAAGATAAGGAGTTCAGTCTTAGACATGTTGAGCTTGAGCTGATGTTGGGGCATTCAGGTGGAGATATCAGAGGGACAGTTGATGAGGCGAGCCTGGACAGAAGGAGAAAGAGAGGGGGTGGAGAGATAGAGTTGAGTATCATTAGCGTAAAGGTGGTATTGGATTGGATTGGTGGTGTTGATTCATTTGGGAGCAGTAGTGGTGGAACTTGAGGAGAGAGCTGTTTAATCAGTGGGTGGTGGTTTGGCAGACATTAGTAACAAAAGAATTCCACACATGGGATATTGTGTGTGTATATATATATATATATATATATATATATATATATATATATAAAAGTGTTCTGATGGCTGCATGGAAAATGGGTGGATGGATAGATGAGATAGAGATAAGAAGGTGGTGATGAAGCAAGAATAACTCTAATAAAAATCAGGTTAAGACGCCATTGTGATAAAGAATTATAGAATCCTTGGGCTGAAAGGGACATCATGGGTCATCTACACTAATCATTATTGTTGATTTTGTTGTTATCCTTTATATAGCACAAGCAATGTGCCTGTCATTGAAAAGTCATTAGTCAGAGACTAACAATCTAGGATGGACAAGGGAAGGGAGACCGGGGAAGAAAACACAGGGAAACATACACATGCTTAGCTTAGCACTGAGGTAGGATTGATTATACCTAAACTCCCCCTCTCACATGTTTACCCAGGGTTTTCACAAAGGCCTTCAATTAAGAAAAGTTCACAACATTTCTATGCAACTTGTTCTGTTCCCAACTTTTTTTACTGTTAGGAAGTTTTTCCTAATTTTTATGTACACTAAGCATATTGAGTTTCTTAAGCCTTTTCTCATACGTCTTGTATTCTCAGCCCTTTATCATCTTTGGGTACAGCCACATAATGCACGTACCACACCTTGGGCAGCCTTACCTCACTCTGGGCAGCCTCACCATGCGATACAGTACAACATGTGCCTGGTGGCTGCCAAATGTTCACCCTACCATGTGGCAGGGTGGGCAGATGACTCCTATGCACTGTGTCTTTGAAAAAAGACCAGGGACTCAGCATGTAAAAGTTTTACCCAAAGTGGGGTAAGGCTTCCCAAGATGCAGTAGCATGCTACCTCTCGTGTGCCCAGTCCCCAACTGCCCCCACCTTGCAGCAAGGTCCACTGAAGGGTTTGAGTGGCAGGTGTTAGCTTCAGTCTTGCACGGCCTCATCATGGCCGGGGATGGGATAACGGGTGGGCGAGGGGAGGGTGGTGGGTCAGGGCTGGGCACTCATCTGTCCTGCTCCGTGTGCTGGTTCCGAAGTATGGTGGCAGTAATTGCCCACCATGGGGCATGTGGGAATTGAGCCTGCTGCAACTTGTGAGCAGACACCCTTTGTTGCTGTCCTTTGAATCGTTCCCAGTTGTTTGCATCTTTCCTAAAACATAGAGTAAAAGTGAAATAGACATTTGGAGATAGAAAGAAGAACCTAGATATGGAGTTCCTATAGATCTTTGCACATCTGCTAACTGAGGGACTTTCATTTATATATCTGCTGTATGGCTGTTTCACAATAATTGTATGATAGGCAAACCCCTGTAGTCTGAGTGTCCGAGGACCATTGATAGCCTGACAGGACAATTTCCACCATTAAGTCAAAGGGAGTTTTGCCATTGATTTCAATGTGTGGAGGAATGAGCTCTGAGTTTACAACAGTGCTATTTTAGATTCAGTGGAATAGTAGGACGTTTAATGTATTTACTTGATTATTTCAGTAGCAAACTGTTTCATTAAAAAGAGACATCACTTTAAATCATAGCTAGAGATGACACAAGTTCATTTAATTTCCATTCTGAGAAATCATGTTATTGCAGATAAACGCTATTATTAAAACAAACAGACAAAAAAACAAAAAACAAAAAACAGATTTTTAATCATACCAGAATATACTCCACAGAGTTAAGTCATGTATGGAAAGGAACGTGGTCAAGATGATCTCATTGTTGTGATAGGAGGGGAGAGCACAAGGGAAATACCCACGGACCTCAACAGAACACACACTTGCCCCCGTAAGCAGTGCTTGACCCCCAGCCCTGAAGGTGGGGCTCCACCCGGCTAATGAAGGAAAGCAACCCCTCAGGTTGGTAGCTGGTCCTAATTGTCCTGGCTGGGACGCGGCCGTATCATCATCGGGGTGGGAGACAGCAAGGCCCTGAGTGGAGCCCTTCCACCTTGTGGTAAAAGCCACCCCTAGCCCCCCAAACCAAACCCCCATCACCCACAACCACTCACTCAGGTAACGGAGAGGCAGTGCGCACTGGTGAAGGATAACACAGACAGAATACCTGGGCAAAAGTGAAGGGAAGGATTCCAAGGAAACACACACACACACACACACACACACACACACACACACACACAGGTTCACAAGTAAGGGGGGACCCAAAACAGAAGGGGTTAGGTGGGGAACTTGCAGTCCAACACACCTATACCAACAACACACTCCTCACCCACACTCACACTCCCAACACCCTTACGATACTCACAGCACTCACACTGGCTCACACCCACACACACTCGCACCTAGAAGCTTCAATTAACAACTCCAAACCACAGAATTTCTCACAGAAGAGGGGGGGCAGTCTCACAGAGTTGCTGATCACCAGCAATGTGTGGGACTTTCACTTGGTCCTAAATAGTGCAGGCCCCACTCCCTTTAGCACGCAGTCACACTGAGCATCTTACCGTGCGGGGCGGTCCTCCGCCTCAATCCCCGCCCGTGGTGCCACCGGCTCTGCACGGGCCGCCATGGCCATGCCCCCGATGCCCCCCTGTCGCCTCCGCCGCAGCGTGCGTGCCGACCAGGGCCCCTCCCCCGAGGGCGCCCAGAGCGGTGACGGGGAGCACGGCCCCTGACAGCACCCCCATGCCCCCTCCCCCACGCTAAAGGCGGGGCCCAGGCTTTATGGGTATCGGGTGTGGAACAGGTGGACAAGCTGAGGCGCATGAACAGCTGAAGACGGCTCCCAGGAGCGATCGGCCGCACTAAATCCCACCCAGTCTATGAGATAAAACAAGGTTCCACGAGTAACCCGGGAATCCAGGATGGCACGGACTTCAAACTCAGGGGTAGCGACAATATCACAGATGGGGGGAGGTGGGGCAGGGGCAGGGAATAAAGGCGGGCAATGAGGCTTCAACAGGGAAACATGGAACACCGGATGGATACGAGTTTCAGGGGGTAAGGCTAGATGATAGGTGACAGGGTTAATCTGGTGCATGATAGAAAAAGGACCAAAATACCTGTTGTCCAGTTTGGAGGAAGGATGGAGTGACAAGTAGTGCCAGCGGTCGACCCACATGAGATCCCCGATGTGGAAAACAGGCCCTGCTTGTCGTCTCCCGTCCACCAACCGTTTATACTGACACCGTGCAGCTCTCAGCATTGCACATGCGTGAGCATGAGAACGTTGTATTTGTTGCACTAGAGCTCCGGCAGCAGGGACCTCCACTGCGGGGATGTCCGACAGGGCCAAATGGGGGTGGAATCCCTGTGAAACAAAAAAGGGGGAGGTACCTATAGAAGCGTTAGGGCAATTATTAAAGGCGAATTCTGCTAGAGGAAGGAAGTTAAACCAATCATCCTGAAGATAGTCTATATAGCAACGGAGATATTGTTCGAGCACCTGATTAGTCCGCTGCGCTTGCCCATTCACCTGTGGGTGGTAAGCCATAGTATGAGCAAATTTGACTCCAACTTCGGCAAACAGGGCTTTCCAAAAGCAGGTGATAAATTGTGATCCTCAGTCTGAAACAATAGTTATGGGGAGCCCATGGAGTTTGACTACATGGTGAAGAAACAGTCTTGCTGTTTGTGGTGCAGTAGGCAACCCTTTGCAGGGGATAAAGTGTCCCATTTTTGTAAATTGATCGACTACAACAAAAATCGTGGAATGTCCCTGGGACGTGGGGAGTTCCACGATAAAGTCCATATTAATACATTGCCATGGGCCCTGCAGTAACAGAGTCAAATGCAATAGGCCTGTGGGCCACTGCCGTGTGGTCTTGGTACAACAACAGACTCTACACCCTTGAACATAGGCCATAGTATCTTTGGACATAGTTGGCCACCAAAAATGCCATTGTAATAATTGTATTGTACGTCATGGCCCTGGGTGCCCTGCCAATGGGGCGTCATGGTGTGCCTATAGTACCTTTTTGTGAGCTCTGTAAGGGACGACTATGGTGTTACCTCGCATGCGGAGCCCTGTGGCTGGGTGCACGTGGGGTGTTACCTGACATCCCGAATCCGTGGCCGTAAGTTTTTGCAACTGTCTGGTAGTGATACCGGTGGCAACAAATACCCTTTGGTCATGGAGTGCTTCACCGTGGTTGTGGAAATCTGGGGCAACTACATGGCAGTGGGACAGAGCATCTGCAATTGTGTTTTGGCATCCTGGTCGGTATACAATGTGAAACCTGAAACGGGCAAAGAACACTGCCCAGTGAGCGTGTCTGGCATTTATAATGTGAGCAGTTTGCAAAAAGATAAGATTCTTATGATCAGCGATTACCTTTATGGGGTGTTCCAACCCTTCAAGGTAGTGTCTCCATACCGTAAATGCTGCCTTGATAGCCAAGAGTTCTCTATCAAGAATGGTGTAATTCTTCTCTCCGGGACTCATTTGTTGAGAGTAGAAGGCACACGGCAGGGCCTCTGGTTTACCAGCATTGGGTTGAGAGAGTACGTCTCTGATAGCCACGCTGGAGGCATCTGTTTCTACAATAAAGGGTAAGGTAAAGTTAGGGTGCCACAGCACTGGTGCTCATGTGAATTCTATTTTTAGATAATCAAAGGCTTGTTGTTGTTCCTTTGTCCACACATAGGATTGTCCTTTCCTTAAGAGGTTAGTTAAAGGCGCGGTCAGGGCAGCATAATTAGAAATATATTGTCTATAATAATTCACACTCCCCAAAAAGCGCTGGAGTGGTTTTACAGCCTGTGGAGGTGGCCAGGTCGTGATTGCACAAACCTTTGAGGGATCCATCCTAACTCCCTGGGGGGAAATGATGACCCCTAAAAAGTCTGCTACCTGTTGGTGGAACGCACATTTTTCTAGTTTACAATATATGTGGTACTGTTTCAGTCGAGATAGGACTGAGTGCACATGCTGTATGTGCTTGGCTTTGGTTTGAGAGTAAATAAGAATGTCATCTAGGTAGGCCATTATGTATTGATCTAATATATCCCAAAATATATCATTTATAAAGTGCTGGAATGTAGCTGGGGAATTGGCCAAGCCATAGGGCATTACCAGGTATTCAAAATGCCCATATCTAGTACAAAAGGCTGTCTTCCACTCATCCCCTTTTCGGATACGGAGCAAATTGTAGGCTCCTTGTAAGTCCAGTTTTGTAAAGAGCATGGCCCCTTGCTGTCTGTCAAGTAGTTCAGGAATGAGTGGTAGTGGGTATCGATTTTTAATGGTGGTGGCATTGAGGCCTCTATAATTGATACAGGGCCTAAGTCCACCATCTTTCTTAGGTACAAAGAACAATGGCGCCCCCCTCAGGGGAAGTGGAGGGCCGGATAAAACTTTTTGCTAAATTCTCATCAATATAGTCCTTTAATGTTATTAGTTCCAGCCCTGAAAGGGCATAGATCCTACCATATGATGGGGTGGCCTCTAACTTGAGGTCAATGGGGCAGTCATAACTGCGATGCGGGGGTAATTCCAGGGCCTCTTGTTCCCAAAAAACATCTGCAGGATCCTGATATTCCTGTGGAATCAAGGTAGACACAGTTGCCATTACAGAGCTAGATGCAGAGGCTGTCAAAAAAGGGTCTTTCAATACACACTGCGAAACACACAAAGGAAAAACAAAGGACAGTACCTGGTGTTGCCAATCAATCTTTGGGTTATGTGTCTTCAACCATGGGATCCCGAGGACTACAGGAAAGGTGGGCGTATGAACATCACCTAGGATCAGTATTTCTCAATGGGTCCCGACCGTGCCTCGTGTTTCTGGCTTGGGTTTAGGTTGCACCAGGATCTCTTGGCATTGTACTAAGGTGTCATCGACGAAATTACCGGATGCCCCCGAATCGATAAGAGCTAGGGTAACTAACAATCTCGTCTGAGAAAGTTCTAATGTTAGGGGGACCTGAACTTGGTCCAGACGTACGGTGCTTGCTGCAGAGTTGGCAGCCATCAATACGGGGACTCTAGGAATGTTCACTGAGACAGCCCCAGTCCGTCTCGGCTCCTCTTGTTTCCCGTCTGTTGCTGCTCAGAAGGGAGCTGTGGACAATTTCTGGTGAAGTGCCCTGAGCCTCCGCAATAGAAACACAGTTGCTCTGATCGTCATCTTTCTTTTTCATGGGTCCCTAATGGGCTCCGCGATGTGCCAATCTGCATCAGCTCTGGTTCATCAGTTTTAAGGTTCTCACTTTTCCCTTGTCCTGCCAGTAGAGGGCGAGAAGACCAAGGGCGATTTCCTTCCTGGCGCCTTTCCTGGCGTCACTCCATCAGCCTCTCATCTATTTGACAGGTCAGGTTTACTAGTTCTCCCCACTGCTCTGGCATCGTTACATACGATATAGCTGGTCCTTAATTTTGTCGTTCAGGCCCCTGGGAAAATGAACTTTCTGAACGTTGTCAGGCCAATTAAGTTTCACCGCCAGATGTTGAAAACATGTAATGTTCTCTAAAGGGGGCCCCCTTCCTTGTCGGAGGGTCATAATTGTAGTCTCGGCATCCTTGGTTCGGTGGGGGTAAGAAAAAAGGAACTGAAATTCTCTAACAAATTTTGCAAAATCTTTCAAAAGGGGTCCAACCTTAATAATTAAGGGGGTAGCCCAATCTAGGGCTAACCCTTCCAGATGGCCTATAATGAAAGCTACTTTGGTGGCATCAGAGGCATAGGTCGTGGGCTGCATCTGAAACACCATTTACATAATGCTAGGAACCCCTGGAACTGTCGCCTATCTCTGCTAAAAAAAATTATTGGGGGATGTCGTGGTTCTCGGCTTACCGCTCCTCCCCCCACTGTGGGGGCTATGGGGTTGTCTGCCACTGGGAGTTCTATGGATGCCTCAACTTCTTCCTCCACCCCACCCACTGCTCCCCTTTCCTGTTTTTCCTTAATATCCTTAACTTCCATAGCCAAGGCTTGAATGGCCCGACTCATTTCATCTAATTGTTGGGCAAGGTCCATGGTTGGGCTGGTGATTCTGTTATGATAGGAGGGGAGAGTATAAGGGAAATACCCACGGACCTCAACACAGCACACACACGCCCTCGTAAGCGGTGCTTAATCCCCAGCCCTGAAGGTGGGACTCCACCCTGCTAATGAAGGAAAACAACCCCTCAGGTTGGTAGTTGGTCCTAATTGTCCCAGCTGGGACGAGGCCATATCATCATCGGGGTGGGAGACAGTAAAGCCCTAAGTGGAGTCCTTCCACCTTGTAGCAAAAGCCACCCCTACCCCCCCCACACCAAACCCCCGTCACCCACCCACCCACTCAGGTAATGGAGACGCAGTGCGCACTGGTGAAGAATAACATGGGCAGAATACCTGGGTAACAGTGAAGGGAAGGATTCCAAAGGAACACACACACACACACACACACACAGGCTCACAAGTAAGGGGGGACCCAAAACAGAAGGGGTTAGGTGGGGTATTTGCAGTCCAACACACCTATACCAACAACACACAACTCACCCACACTCAGACTCCCAACACCCTTACAATACTCACAGCACTCACACCAGCTCATGCCCTCACGCACTCGCACCTAGAAGCTTCAACTAACAACTCCAAACCACAGAATTTCTCATGGAAGAGGGAGGGGCCAGTTTCACAGAATTGCTGATCTCTGCCAATGTGTGAGACTTTAGCTTGGCCCTAAATAGTGCAGGCCCCACCCCCTTTAGCACACAGTCACGCTGAGCGTCTTAATGTGCTTACCGGTCCCACCTCATAATTGACTGTCTGTGCGGGTAGGGGCCCATCCTCTGCCTCAATCCCCACCCGCGGTACTGCTGGCTCTGCATGGGCCGCCATAGCCACGCCCCCGATGCCCCCCTTCACCGCTATAGTGTGCGCGCCCACCAGGGCCCCACCCCCGAGGGTGCACTGGAAAGCAACGGGGAGCGCAGCCCCTGACACTCATAGGCTTCTGCCATCTCTAAAGCAAGACCAGTGCTAAGTATGCATCTCCCATTCATTTTAGAGGGAATAACAATGAAAAGCTTGAGGTGAGAATTTGTCTCCATGAGTCTATGATTATCTTTATCAGTTTGAAGTTCAATTACTTGATTTCACAGAAAACCTAAAGAAACAGATGGCACAGCAGGCTTAACTAGCCCTTGGCAAGGTTCACAATGGGTAAAACCAGATGTGACAGTGGCCTGCTTAGACCCGCTGTGGCCCACTTTTGCCACTGTCACATGTGGTTTAGGGCCATCAGATGTTGAGCTGGGGTATCCTGGATCATGTTGGAAGCTAGCCCAGACCTTCACCTCAGTAAATGCTGAAGTAACAGCCCAGGCTAGGGCCCACCTGATCGGCATAAAGTGGGCCACAGCAGGTTAGAACATTTGTTTTGACTCACTGTTCCCGGCTCGGATTGGGGTTGCCATGGATGAACCACCATGGTGGTCATTATTGGCCACTATGACTGTTTGTCATGGTGAATGGCGGGGCTTTAGAAGTGGTGTGGGGACGGGGATGGCTGCCGGTACATCTGAAGAAGCTACTGCCTGGGCCGGGGCACCTGGGCAGTGGGACGGCTCTCTCAGCCTCATGCATGTATGTCCAGTGGCTTGATACATCCCCAGCCATATTAGCAGTGGGTTTCCGACATGACTTGGGTCATGTTGGCGATGGGCCTCCGTCACGTGTCATTTTACCCAAAGATTCCAGCCTGACTTGTGTGAGAAAGTATAATGGAAGTGGTGTTTAGTAGAGGTGTGCACCAGGGGCCCATGTCATTTTTGTTTTCATTTTTTATTTTTGTTATTTAAACATGTCATTTTTGCTTTCATAAATATCAAATTTTCATTTTCATTTAGTTTCATTTTTTATTTCCATTTGTTTCAATGGAAAACACATTTATGGCTGTAACCTTTGTGTTTTTTCATTATATTTGACTTCACTTTGGAGGGATTGTACCTCCAGTGGAAGGCATTAAGTGTACCAAATTCCAAAAAGATTGGATAAAGGAATCCAATTTTATAAGCAGTTTAATTATATTATTTTGCAACAATCTTCATATACATCCTTAGCTGTAACTTCTTTGTGTTACATTTAATGTAGATGAAACTTGGCAAGTTTATACCACTTCCCATATTTACTATCTCTGCCAGCTTTCAGAAGGATTGGATAAAGGGTCCTTGTGGTATAAGCAATTAACTTATAAATGTATGTCTGCCTGTAACAGCTTTGTAGTCCAAACAGTGTACATGAGCTTTGGCAGAGTTCTATATCACACTTTCATGATCATCTCTGAAAAATACCAGAAAGATGTGATAAAGGGTCCCAATTTTATATGTCTGCACAGCATATGCAGAGAAGGAGCTCATGCCAGGGATTATGTGTCACTGATGTTTTTACACACACATTTCTCCTGGATGTTTGCTGTTACATCCTGAACTTTCTGTGTGCAGCGCTGACCCTAGGGTTTGTGGGGCCATGTGTGAAGTCTTGGTGCAGGACCTAATTTCCATAATTAGGTCCCACCCATTTATGCAAATACACAAATTTGAATATTTTTCATAAATGTCCATCATATCTACACACATGCCTTGGGCCCATTTTAGTTCCAGCACTTTTTACCCCTTAGCTTCCCACATAGAGCACAACCTTGCCACTTGTCTCACAGATCCATCCACCACCTTGCTTAAACCACCCCCAACATGTCAAATTACCCCCTTATCTAGCCCCCTCTCCCAGTTTCCCCTCCTGCCAATACAGGGAGGGAACAGAAGGAGATGGACGGTAGGGCATTATAGATTTTTTGCAAGAATTTGGCAGTAATAGTCAAAACAAATTAAAATAATCAAGCAAAAGTGTTCCTACATAATAATAACAGAACAAATGTCTTTTTCAACAAGACATTTAGGAGACAGGCAGGACTTCTGTATGTTTATAGTTAGTCCCAGTTTTACGCATAGATCTACAGTGAAGTGAAGGTTGGCATTTAAGGTGTCTGGGGTATTAGTAAGCAGTCATTTAGGTAGGGGGAAATGGCAATGCCCTGCTTACGAAGGAAAGCTATGACTGGGGCCATAACCTTAGTAAAGACCCTAGGGACCAAGGAGAGTCCAAATGGTAATGCACAAAACTGAAAATGAATGGAGTCATGGGTGGAACGGAAGAATCTTCTACAGGAGGTATGCAATCTAACATGAAAATAAGCATCTTTTAGATCAATAACTGCATACCATTGACCCTGCTTCAGGTGGGTTCTTAAATTGGCCATCCCAAATTATTCTTAAATCAAATCTGGTGCTGGATAGTGATTTGAAACAATCTACTAAAAGATCATATGATTCCAAATGGAGGAGATTCTCCTATTGGTTATCTGGGAGACCCATCTCAGTAGATCAGGTAACCGTGCCACTAGTCCTTCAATACTTGTTGTACCTGGCTGAGATGGGCCTTGCATACTCTTCTATAAGAGTGCATCTCTCAGCAATAGCCCAGTGTGTTGCTCTCCCAAATTCCCAATCCCTTTTTGGTCACCCTCTGGTAAAAAGTTTCTTAAGGGACTAATTAATTTGTTTCCCCCTCACAAACACCCCGTTTCTCAGTGAGATCTGAACCTTGTTCTAGCCCAACTGACAAAACACCCTTTTGAATCTGAAGAACAATCTGATGTGTTCCATTGGCCTCTGAAGATTGCCTTTTTGGTTGCAATCACATCCCTTAGACGCGTGAGTGAACTTGCCCCTGTATCTATCAAGGAGCCTTACTTCTCAGTCTTCCCAGACAGGATAGAGATCTCTTTCCATCTGTCCTTTATCCCTAAAACCGTGTCCAGATTTCATATGGCACAAACAATTGTCCTCCCAGCATTCCTCCTTCCACCATGTGTCAGAAATCTTAGCCAGATTTCACACTTTGGATGTTAAGAGAGCGGTCCTGCTCTATTTAGACAAGACCCAGCACTGCAGACGGACTGACAATTTGTTCCTCTCCCCTTCCCTTCCCAAGTTAGGGCAAAACGTTTCATCCCAAAGTATCTCAAAATGGTTAGTGCATTTGATCTCCTTTGCCTATAAGTAGGTAGGAAGTCCACCCCTGCATTATTTAAAGGCTCATTCTCTCAGAGGTCTGGGTGCTTCTACAGCAACATTTTGCAACATCTCTCCTTTTGAGATCTGCAGGGCTGCAAACTGGAGTTCCCCACATACATTCACTAAGCATTATGCTTTACATCTCAGTTCTGAATCTGACACCTCTCTGGGAGTATCTATATTGAATTCTGTAATTAAGACTTAATAATCTATTTTACTTACAACAGTTTTGTTGTTTAAAAAAAAAGGAGGAACTTTTAAACTAAGTTAACAGAATAAACTTACACACTTTTTGCTTGCAGAGGTATGTTGTTTTTATTCTATAAGAAAATTCCCCCACTGCCTGGATCTAGGCTTGGTACTCTCCCATTTGTGAGAATGTGAGCAGCCACTTGAAGAACAATAGAAGGTTGCTACCTTGTAAAAAAGGTTCTTCGAGATGGCTCCAAGAATTCTCACAAATACCCTTCGGACCCCACATGGAATTTTCTTCCTAATCGCTTAGGGTTGGAAGAAACTGTTGGATTTAGGCGGGAAGGTAACTTATAAAGTGTGGGGGGCATGTGAACGTCACGTGTTTTTTAAATTAGTGAGCTTGGTATGTGCCAGTAAGAGAAGGGCACGCAAGCGCAAACCCATTTTTGAGAATGTGAGGAGCCACTTGAAGAAGAACAGAAGGTTGCTACCTTGTAAACAAGGTTCTTCGAGATGGCTCCCTCCATTTTCATAAACACCCACCCTTCCAAACCAGCTAGGAATTTTCTTCCTGCATGCTCAGGGTTGGAAAGAACTGTTGGGTTTGGGTGGGAAGGTACATTATATACTGTGGGGGCTTGAAACCGTCACGTGGTTTGTTCAAACTAGTGAGCTTGGTATCTGCCAGTAAGAGAAGGGCGCGCACGTGCAAACCAATTTGTAAGAATGATTGGAGCCATCTCAAAGAACCTTGTTTACAAGGTAGCAACCTTCCGTTCCAAATCTTGGCTCGCTGGGCTGGAGCATGCGGGGCTGGCGGAAAGTGGGGGGGAGGGGAGACACTTTCCCTCCTTCCCACCCCTCCACTGCAGGGCTACAGTTGAGATGAGCTCAGCTTATTCTGCTAGGGCTAGCAGCTCCTACAGTGGGGACGGGGCTAGCCTGGATTTTGAATTCAGGCAAGAGCCGGTGGAGCAACAGACCAGGCTCCAGGAGCGGGGCTCTGGCTCCCAGGGCCCATGTGCGACCGCACATGTCACACATGCCTGGGGCTGGCCCTGTCTGTGTGTCTAAATCACCCACCCAGATCTTAACCATCGGGATCTTTCAACTTCTGCGTAGAACTTCACCCAGAACCTTTGTGTGTAAAAATGTTTCCTGGTAAACTGATTTGCTCCTGGCAGCTGTGGTCACTTGGTTTCCATGGCAGTCTGTCATATCTACAGCTTTGTCTACTTTAGGCTGCCTCAGGGCAATGTTTGTGTGAACAATATTTATTTATTTATTTATTTATTTAAAACATTTGGACCCGGCCCCTCCTGTAAACAGCTCAGGGCGACTTCCAACAATATAAAACAATATAAAACAGTTTAAAACAATCAAAAGTTAAATACTTTTAAAACAGGGCCCCGGGAAACAATATCAACATTAAAACAATAGAACAGGGTAGGGAAGAAAAACACAACCCTAACCCCGCCTCCCCCCCTCCCCAAAGGCCTGGGCAAACAGCCAGGTTCTGCAACACTGCTGGAATGACAACAGGCTTGGGGACAGGCGGGCTTCCTCCGTAAAGGAGTTCCAAAGGCGCGGCACGGCCACCGAGAATGCCCTCTTCATTTTGGCCCCCTGCTTTACGCGGGGGACCTCCAAGAAGGCACCCCCAGCCGGCCGCAGGAGCCACTCTGGGGCGTGGAGGGCGAGGCGATCCCTGAGGTATGAGTGGCCCAGACCATGCAGGGCCTTATAGACCAACACTAAAACCTTGAACCTAGCTCGGCACGTTATTGGCAGCCAGTGCAGAGTCCAGAGCACAAGTGTAATATGCTCCCAATGACCCGTCCCCATAAGGAGATGAGCCGCCGCATTCTGCACTAGCTGCAGCCTCTGAACCAGGCACAAGGGAAGCCCCACGTAGAACGCGTTGCAGTAGTCCAGCCTCGAGGTGACGAAGGCATGGATGAGGGTGGCCAGGTCCGGGCCAGAGATGAACGGACGCAGTCTATGCACCAGATACAACTGGCGGAAGGCAGCCTTAGTGACTGCCTCCACCTGCCGCTCCAGGCGGAGGTCTGTGTCCAATATCACTCCCAGACTCCGAACCTGCTGAGCTATAGGAGGGCGAACCCCCCCAAACAGGGGGGCCACTACCTCCCTCGCTCTCCCCACCAACATCACCTCCGTCTTATCGGGGTTGAGCTTCAGTCTGCTCTGCCGCATCCATTCCGCCACGGCCTCCAAACACTGGGATAGCAACGAGACAGCAGGGTCTGGGTCAGTTGAAAAAGAGAGGTACAGCTGAGTATCATCAGCATATTGGTGACATCGCACCCCGAACCCTCTCACGACCTCCCCCAAGGGCTGCATATATACATTAAATAATAATGGAGACAGAATAGAACCCTGCGGAACGCCGCATGATAAGGCGCGGGGGCACGATGTCTCATCCCCCAGCACCACCCGCTGGCTTCTCCCCGAGAGGAATGAACGGAACCATTCAAGAACAGTCCCGTCCAGACCCCCCAGGTCACGCAGCCGTCTCAACAGCAGCCCATGGTCCACGGTGTCAAAAGCGGCCGAGAGATCTAGCAGGATGAGAAATGTTGAACATCCTGCATCCAACTCCCGGTGGAGGTTGTCTACCAAGGCCACCAATGCCATCTCAGTGCCATAGCCAGGATGGAACCCAGATTGAAACGGGTCCAGGAAACTGATGCTATCTAGATGCCCCTGGAGCTGGATCGCCACCGCCTGCTCAATAACCTTCCCTAAAAAGGGAAGGTGAGAGACAGGTCGGTAACTGGTGAGCGCATCCACGTCCAAAGATGTTTTTTTCAGCAGGGGGCACACCACCACCTCCTTGAGACAAGGCGACAACCTCCCCTGCTGCAAGGATGCATTCACTACCCTCGCCAGCACCGTCCCCAATGTCTCCCTGGAAGCTTTTATTAACCAGGATGGGCATGGATCAAGTTCACAACACGTGGCCCTCACAGACCCCAAGACATCCGCCGCATCGGCAGACGTCACTTCCTGAAACTCTCCCCACAAAGCTGGACCAGATGGGACCTCCGTCCCCTTGCGCTCTTCCCCTACTGCCCCCAAACAATGCATACAGGAACTGCCTCAGGGCAGTTTGTATGTGTGAAAAACAAATTCAGAACTTACTTGTGGACTTGTAAACCAAGAAGATTGAAAAATCTGGAACTTTAACGTGTGTGTAAAAATGCCCAATGTGGTATAAGATCATTTTGTGATGGCAATTGGCCAGCAGAAATGTCAACCAAATATCCTCATTCTGTGCTGTGACCATCACAACATCTCTCCCCCACTTATTACTAGGAAGTCAGAAGCATCTTTTTAGGAAAGAGCCAATAGAGATTCTCTTATGTCCTCTGTCACAATGCTGCAGGATGTGATTGTGATGATAACCGGCCAGCCTGGATGTGTAAACTATGTGTACTGATTTCTGGGATGCTATCCCCAAAGTCTCAGTTACGTTCCTTCTATGCCCACCTGAGGACAGTCACCTATGCCCCCCTTGAAGCCACTACCGATTGGTCGTGCAAAGCTGGAAACATGCAGTAATTGGCCAGTGAATGTGTATGTCAGTCTTTTGTGTTGCTCCCCATCCTCCTTCCTACAATGTCCTTCCCTCTGCCATGCCAGGTGCCTGCCTTTGACTGACACTACATATGCTGCTATTTCTCTGAATAATGGTTTTCAAGGGGACAACTTCAATTGTTTATAAAATTGGGTCCCTTTATCAGATTTCCCTTTAGTTTGGCAGAGATGACAGGGATGGCATGTGATACATTCCTACCAAATGTCTTGTAAACAGAATGGAATATAAAAATGGTACAGCAGGAAATATATTCTAAAATTAATGTCTTATACCATCAGGACCCTTTATCCAAGCTTTCTAAAAATTGGCAGGAATTTTACACTTATGGAGGGACATAATAGTCTCAGGGTTCATTCAAATTGTATGGAAGATAAAGTAGTTGCAGTCATGAATGTGTATGGAGGTTTTCTTAAAATCACAACATTCAATTGTTTCTAAAATTTGTTCTCTTTATCTAATCGTTTCAAAAATTGGTACACATAATGCTTTCTATTGGGGGTACAATCTATAAAATTTTCATCACAATTTAATAATAATGAAAATTGTTATAGCTGGAAATATGTTTTTCAGTTTTTCCCCATTATTTCAAAAATATAGGGTATTTTCAGATGTGACGGGGCTGATTGGCCCCGGCACAGAATCACCCCTTTGTTTCCCCACTGAGGCCACTGTGTAATGGGCCAACAGATGTGGTGGCCGATCCCGGCAGGGAATCTGGGGAGGGGCGGGCTGCGTGGTGCAGCGTGCGGCCGCACAGCCCTGCCCCTCCACGCTGCCCCGGCTGCCCACTCTCCAGAAGATGGGTGGGCACCGTGGTCAGATCAGAATGCCACCACGGATTCCGGGCCGTGGTCTGGGGACAGACATTATGATCCCCTTCATCATGGGGGGGGACGGGGAATCACATTCACCACGCAAACGGCACCGGTTCCACTGGGACCGCCGTTCATGTGGTGAATGTGATTCCCCCCCATGATTCATGGGGGTGAACATCTGGGGGGGAACTTCCGTTCCCCCCAACAGACGTTCCGTGATCGCAATCCCTATGTGGGGGTTCACTGTGGTTGACCGTGATCACGTAACATCTGAAAATACCCATAATGTCATTTTCGGTTCTATTTTTGTTATTATTATTTGTTGTTTTAGTTATTGCATTAGCAATAATGAAAATGAAAATTTTTGCTATCATTATTATAACAAAAATTACATGTACACCCCTACGTTTACGGTAATATTCTAATAAAAGCCAAAGTGCATGAGAGGACATTGAGATCTCAATCATGGATGTTCCTATATCTTCCTCCTTTTATCAGCACACTCTAAACTGTGCCTCCAGTCTGACAAGCAAAGACTATTGTAAAAAAATAACCTAGAAGAAAAGGTTCTGCTGCTGTAACTCTGCCAGATTTGTACGTGGAGGAAATCTACTTAAATGATTCCTAGCAGTTAGGATGGTCTTTTATTTATTGCTTTATGAAATAAAAAAATGGCCTGACTTTATTCTTACTGCTGCCAGATATTAAGCTGTCATCCTTCCAGTCTTTATTCAGAACACATTTTCAGTTCAGGAGTGATTCTCAGAGCTAACTGATAAATTCAGAATACTATAAATGTATAGAACAAATAACGTTCTTAGTGGCAGACCAGTAAGGGCCTGACAATGACTTCCCTTACAGTTATTTTTATATTGATGCACACACAGAATATGCAAGAGCTTGGCTTCTTAATGCAAGCTTCAAAGTCTTGTTAGAGACTGGTTCATTCCTAAGTACTAGATAAGACTGAGGGACTGAATGAAACTGAATGCAGGGTATTATGGGGTTGGGGGGTAGGGATAACATTTACTCTCCATTCTCTCCTGTTCATTTGACTGTGTTCATTCCAACCTAACACTTGAAGTTTCCATTCCCCCTGGTCCTGGTGTTTCCTTTTAAAAATGGTCTTTCCAGGAAACATGGGCCCTTTGAATTGAATACTACTGATCATGTCACTGAGAATATTGTATTTGAAATGGAGAGTCTCTTTTCATTCTCTGCTCCCTTTTTGAAAGCCACCTTATTTGCAATGTGAGACCCCAGGTGGAGTCATGAGAAAGCACTTCCATTTTTTAGCAAAACAGCTACTGTACATGAAGAGGTGAGTAATGAAACATTCACTGAAGGAGTCAAAGTTCTGTCTCAACCTTTCTCCCAAGTAGAAGTAAGGCCCATATTTGCAGGCATGACACTGGGTATTTTCAGATGTGACAGGGCCTGTATTGGCCCCATCATGGAATCACCCATTGATCCCCCGCCAGGATCAAACAGGCATGTCTAACAGACGTGCAGGCTGATCCCGTTGGGGAATCGGGGAGGGGGCGAGGATGCATGGCTCAACGTGCGGCCACACAGTCCCACCCCCCACGCTTCCTAGGCCGTCCGCCCTCTTGGGAGATGGGTGGGCGCCGCTGACAATGTGGCCGCAGTGCCCGCCCACCCCCCAGGGAATTGACCATGGTCCGGAATCCCGCCACTGATTCTGGGCCATGGTCGGGGGGCAGATGAGACGATCCTCTTGATCACGGGCGGGAATCACATTGAACATGCAAACAGTGATGGTCCAGGCAGGACCTCCGTTTGTGTGGTCAATGTGATTCCCCCCTGTGATTCATGGGGGTGAACATCTGGCAGACGGCTTCCGTTCACCCCAACAGATGTTACGGGACCACGATCACCATGTGGGAATTCCCCGTGGTTGAGCGTGATCTCATAACATCTGAAAATACCCACTGGGAAAGCACTGAAAGCATTCTTGGGCACTGTAATAGGTGCTCTTTTGGCTTTGATGCCACAGCTGAATACACTTGTCATGCTTGTGTTCTGAGAGAGTGGAGATCACAGCTTGGCCTCAGTCTATTCAATGTGAAGCCAAACTTCTCACGTGGATGCTGAACTGGGTAAGCAAACCAGTGTATTGTTCATTAGCCCACACCAATAGGAGCTTTGAAATTGGAAATCATTAAAGACTGGAGGACCACCAGACAGAGACAACTAAGCCACAGGTGACAATACCTAGACCACTTCTATTTTTTGGCACTGCTATCCAACAAATTTGCAATGAGAACACAGAATTAAATGCTGACAGTGTGGTACCAAGCTTACTGCCCTGCTAGGTGCGAATTGCAGAAGCAGTTACGTATAAATAGTTGCCTTGTTGCTCATGATAGCTCATGTAGTGAAAACTGTTGATTTTACCAAGAACTACTGGATCTCCACAACACCAGGCAGGGACGTCTGTGGCATGTATAGCCACAAACGTACAACTTAATTCTTTCTCTTTCAGTTCAGTTCTCTTTTACTTTTCGTGTATGGCGTATTGTTTAATGTTAAATATGTGGTCTACTTAGTGACATGTAAAATAAGCATTGCCACCCCATAGAGTAGTTGAGTGTTAATCAAATGCCTAGTTTATTATATTTATTTATATTTATTTATTCAATACTCTTCTATCCTGCACCTTCCTGCTCACATGGCAGCTCAGGGTGGCTCACACTGATTTAAATGCCACTTCAGTATTTCAAGACATGCAATTTTCTCTTTATTATGTTTTGGATCCTTCAACTGGATCCATAAGAACATGGCACACCATACTTGGTGTAGAATCTCAATGCGACTTCCACCGAGTCCCACAGACTTCAATGGGTGCAGTCAAATAAGTTGTGGAGGACCTGATCTTCATGCAGCCCCATGGCGGGCAAGCACAGCTGCCACACTGCAGGGCCAGCATGGGGAGCAGGGCAGATGGCTGCTCCCTTTCCTGCAGGGAAGTCAGGTGGGAGGACCACTGTTAGACATCGCGTCATGCTTCAGCTATGTGGTAGGGGAGCATCTGCTGGCCGCCAAGGACACGATGCACTACATCACATGGTAAGACTCCATGAGTGGGGTAAGGCTGCCCAAGGCACAGTAAGTGCATCGTGTGACTGCACCCAATGAAACTTTATCAAATTTCACTTTATCCTATTTTATGTTTCATAGCACTTGTGTACAAAATTACTTGTTGGCCAGAAATTATATATAGACATTCATATTGCTAACATGCCACATATCTATATAGAGCTTTGGATCAATTTCTGATTGGAGCTCTGCAATATGTAAGTCACTAAATTTAAAATTAAGAGAAATTATGAACTTTCTTACTTTCTCAAATTGCGACAAAAAGTCAAAATGGGAAATCCAACATTCTGTTGCTCTGAACATGTGCTGTGCAGGATACAATGGTGTACATAGATTGAATGTAATGTACTTACTGCGTTTTTTTCTAAGGCCACTTCTAGACAGTGGGTCACAATCATCTGATCCGTTCATGTGACTTTTGACAATTCTGTGGATCAGGATTAGACGAGATGTTTCATGAGTTAAAGCCGGTTGCTCATTCTTTTAAACCTACAAACTAAATACCTCATTTGTGGTTTTAAAATAACGCACGGTCGAGTTTAAGACACAAAATGCCTCATCTAAACCTGGCCCATGGGAATTTCCAAAGTCACATGAGCAGATCACGCAATCACAACCCGTTTATCTAAAAGCGGCCTAAGATTCATGTGTTTGTGAACACAAGCCAAGGAGATCTCCTGAGTGCCACTTTGTGTGCAGACCATGTTAGCACCAAGGTGGGGTTGTTGTAATAGAGACTCCAGTTAAGGATGTTAAGATGGTAACAATATTTTCAGTGCTGAGTTACAAACGCTCCAGGGATACCTCTTTCAAATCACTTTCTCCATTCATAAATGAACTGATCTTTTGTCATATACGTAAACTGTTGGTCTGGACGTGCAATGTTTAAAACCTCCTTTGCATGAGCCAACATCCTGGCACCAAAGGAAGCTAAAGTTGCAAAGCCTCTAGACTGGCTAAAACTAAAACAACAAAAAGCTGAAACTAACATTGAAAATATCCCAAATTAAGTAAATACTACCTAAAATCTACACTGAAAATATTTAGACCATGAAAAATGGCTCAAAAGCAAAATTCTCAAATAAGGAGATTCCTACATCCCTGTACTACTGCTCAGTGTGAAAAAATTGAGTTGAGTTCATGCTCTACCTGCCTATATTATTTATTTATTTATTTATTTATAGCATTTAATATCCAACCCCTCCTGCCAAGGCAGCTAAGGGCGGCTTTTACTATAGAAAATACAGACATATAAAATCAATATAAACATAACCCAATGTTAAACAATATAAAAGGGAGAACAAAGGAAAAGGGGGGGGGGGAAGCATCCACCCAGGGGAATAGGTGGATTCCAAAGACATAAACATTTAGTAAAATAAATACCCCACCCCTAAAAGTAAATAAAAACCCACCCTCACCTGTCTTCCTCGCCAAAGGCCTGGCGGAACAGCCAGGTCTTGCAGTGACATCAAAAAGAGGAGAGATCTGGGGCCATCCAGGCCTCTGCTGGGATGGAATTCTGAAGCCTTGCCATGGTCACCGAGAACGCCCTCTCCATAGTCAGCCCCTGGGAAACACAGAGGACTTTGAGAAGGGTGATCCAGGCTGACCACAGGGACTGATCCAGAGCACAGTGAGTGAGGCAATCCCACAGATACATGGGGCCCAAGCCACGTAGGGCTTTATAGGTAAGATCCAGCATCTTGAATAGGACCCAGAAGACTATAGGCAGCCCATCCCCATTAGGAGATGGACCGCCTCATTCTGCACCAGCTGCAGTCTCCAAATCATCATGATGAGAAGCCCCATGTTGAGTGCATTACAATAGTCTGGTGCTGAGGTGATGAAAGCATGGATGATAGTGGGTCAGGTCGGAGTCTGAGATATATAGCCAAAGGGTATTTTCAGATGTTACACTGGCCCGATTTGTCCCAGTGAATCCCCGGTGGGGGTGAATGAAATAACCATTCCCCGTGGTCAAACAATGCCCTGAATAGACGTGCCAGCTGATCCTGGTGGGGAATCAGGGAGGGGGCGGGGCCACGCGACAGCGTGCGGCCACACAGCCCTGCCCCCCCACGCTCCCTCCCCACCCACCCTCTGGGAAGACAGGCGGGTGCCGCGGCCAATGCGGCCACAGAACCCAGCCACTTTGACCACGGCCCGGAATCCCACCGGGAATTCCGGGCTGTGATCGCCGGCCAGACGTTACTTTTTATTGCTTCCCGCTGGGAATCACTTTGACCATGCTTTCAGAGCTCGTCCCACGGGGAGCCCAGGAAGCGTGGTTGAGATTGACCCCATGTGGGAATCGGCTATGGTGAACATCTGGTGGCCGCCAAACAGACATTCAGGGCACTTTGGCCCCGCAGCAAAATTGACCGTGGTTCACTGTGGTTGACTGTGATCTCGTATCTTCTGAAAATACACCAAGTTGTCACACCAGATGTAAATGGTGGAATGCGCTCCTCGCTATAGCTCCAAACTGGGCATCTAGTAGGAGTGTACACCAGGGCCCCATGTTGTTTTTCATTGTTTGTTATCATTTTCATTAAAAATGTGTGGGAGGGAGAGTGGCAGGGCAATCCTCCACTGGTGGCTCTCCCCTCCTCTAGCTCCAGCAAACACAGCACCCCCTCTACACAGCCAGCCCTCCGGGCCCCTTCTTGCCTTAAAGTACCTGTGGGAGGGAGGGATGCAGGTTTGAGTCACAAGGCAATTCTCCACTGGTGGATCTCCCCTCCTCTAGCTCCAGCAAACACAGCACCCCCTCTCAAGGCACTTTAAGGCAAGGCGGGACCTGGAGGCTGTGTAGAGGGGGTGCTGTGTTTGCTGGAGCTAGAGGAGGGGAGAGCCACCAGTGGATTTCCCTGCCACTCAAGCCTGCATCCCTCCCTCCCACAGGTACTTTAAGGTAAGGCAGGGACCGGAGAGTGCCAGTCCAAAGGGTGTAGGCCGTTGGTCAGGCCATTCGTCAGCTGTTGTGGCTGTGGCCAGGGACTCTGCCAGGGAATAAGCGGGGTCTGGAAGAGTCGTCTCCCAAGGGCAGCATAGTTGTGGAACTCATGGAGTTGAAGTTGTTGCTGATATTGCAGCCTACCAGCCTTACATGTCCAGGTACTAGGGGTGGGACCCCAGGGCAATTACCGGCTACCGGATTTACTGGATTCCGGTTTCCAAAAAACCGGATTCCCAGATTAAATCCGGTATACCGGTACCGGATTTATTCCATTGATTTCAATGGGGCACTGTCCCCATTGAAATCAATGGAATAAAAAAATTCCTCCCCCCTCCCCCTCCCAGGCTGTGCGGGTGGAAGGGGGGACACCCCCCACCCACCCTGCCCAGCCTGGATTTTTTTTTTTAAATTCCCCTAAGTGACTCTCCGCCGGCAACCCAGAGCCCCCCAGCACCAGCGGCCATCCCAGCAGCAGCCGGTAAGTATTAGACCTGATTCCTCTTCATTGTTTGTCTAACTTATTGGGCTTGGATATTTTGGGAGAGGAATTCCTGGATCCAGTGAGGTAATCACGGTGGCTTGTGGTCTTGCTCCCACAATTATGTGATTGCTGTGTGGGCAGGGTATAGCCCTACTTAAATTGCCAATTGCCATTGCCCCTAAATTTTGATGAATTATATTAGTTGGTGGTGATATAAAGATTACACGAAACAAGAAAAAGAAAGGCAGGTTTGCTCAGGAACCCATGGCAAAATCAACGCAATTGAAGCTTGACTCTTTCATTCTTCCTGATGTTAAGCAGTCAACAGATGCTTTAGTGACCCAGACTCCCTGCTCATTGCCCCTGGGTGTATCAGATGTACCTGTATTTCAGCTACTCGAGACTAGCTGATAATGACTCCCATGATTTAGTGGAAGACCAGTGTCTTTTTATTGGTGAATTAATTAAAAAACTAATATGCCAAATGAATAGGGTTGTGAAATCCTTAGAGATTCAAGCAGCCGTATTAAAAACTAGTCTCTTAATAATTTCATAGTCGATTTTAGGCAGGGTAAAATTAACCACTCTGTACCTTCAATGCAGGGTGAATCCCACATTCTGGAAGCCTGTCCTGAATTTTCTCAGACCCATTAGGGGAAGAGCCAGCAGGAAGACTTCCAGTAATTAATAGATTGGGTCATGCTGCCTCAAATTTCTCAAAAATTGTTATAAACCAAAAGGCGATCTCCCTATGAGTTGTCCCATTGCTGGATGGCACCTTTCCATATTGGAATTCTAAAATGGCGATTCAGAAACATTTGCAGGATATCCTACAGACCCATATACCATTATGGGAAATCGCGTATTATCAAAGGCTTTCATCTCCCCCTAAGTTAAAACGGGTGATTGTGCACTTTCCCTGTACCAAATTAGTGATGAAACTTTTAGACCACTTTGACCTTTTCCACTCATGGGGGGTTATACTTGGTGAGGTTTATGTTGATCCTAATCAGCATCCTTTATTGGATGCTAATTTGGACCCCGGGAGGTTCCCGTAGGCCTCTTCTGGGACTGTCTCAGCTATTCAAATTGAACCCACAGTGAGCTTGGTGCCACTAAGAAGATGGAAAAGATCCTTTCTTCCCCCACAGAGTCACAACCAGAGCGAGGACTTTCTTGTCCCAAAATTTACACGAACCCAACAACCTTCAGTCTTGGGAAAGTGTAGACTTATTCACCAGGAGACTGATAATTCCCTAAGTCAGTTAAGGACTGAGACTAACTCCTTCCAGTCTGGGTTTGGGAATGATACTCCCCACACGCAGGTGGTGGAGGATGTCCTGCCTTGTAATACTCCTAATAAAGATCTAAGACTAGGGATGTGCGAACAGAACCAGGTTCAGATGTTTGACTGTTTGGTGGTTTCGGTCAAATGCTGAGTTTGTATTCAGTATTCAGTGGTCAGACTTGGTTCGGTCTTTAGTTTGGTGCCCTTGGGAACTGAAACTGACATTTGGTTTTTGAAATTAGGGGAAAAAACGGAAAAACATATTTCTGGTTATAACATTTTTGTTTCTTATTCATTTTTGATGAAATTTGTGGAGATTGTACCCCAAATGTAGTGCACTATTTATACCAAAATTCGGAATGATTAGAAAAAGAAACCGATTTCAGAAGCAATTGAATTTTGTGATTTTAAGAAAATCTCCATGCGCATTCATGGCTACAACTTCTTTATCTTGTATCCAATGTTCATGAAACTTGTGCATATTATGTCCCTCCATATGCTTAATAGTTCTTCCAATTTTCAGAAAGAGTGGATAAAGGGTCCCAAGGGTATAAGACATTAACCTGAAAATACATTTCCAGCTGTATAATTTTGATATTCCATTCTGTTTACAGGATATTTGACAGGAATGTATCAAATACCTTTCCTGCAATTTCAGCAAATTTACAGGAGATTTTGATAAAGGGACCCAATTATATAAGCAATTGATGTTGTCACTGTGAAGATCATTATTCAGATGAATATCAGCATATTCAGTGTCAGTCAGAGGCAGGCACCCTGCATGGCAGGGGGAGAGAGACAGTAGGATGAAGGATGTGGAGCAAACCCAAAGACTGACAGACACATTCAATGGCCAAACACATTACTGCAAGCTTCTTGCTTTACAGGACCAATTGGTAGTGGCTTCGAGGTGGGCATAGGGGGTGGCCTTGAGGCGGGCATAAGCAACATAACTGGGACTTCTGAGATAGCATCCCAGAAGTCAGGAGACATAGTTTAAACACATCCAGGCTGGCCAATTATCATCACAATCACA
>QEPC01004719.1:1028916-1057128 GCA_003113815.1 Sphenodon punctatus
GGCTTGGGGGACAGGCAGGATGGTGACTCCATCAATAGTTATTGACAGTGAGGAAGGAGAGGAAGGATGAGGGGGGAAGATAAGGAGTTCAGTTTTAGCCATGTTGAGTTTGAGTTGACGTTGAGACATCCAGGTAGAGATGTCAGAGAGACAGTTGATGAGACGAGCTTGAACAGAGGGAGAGAGAGAGGGAGTAGAGAGATAGAATTGAGTGTCATCAGCATAGAATGTTTAAAATGATCCCTTCACTGTTTCACTGCTGCTCCCTGCTGGAAAGTAATTTCTGGCCTCTCTGCTTGTGACTATGGTTTTGAGCATCTTACCTGGGGTTTTGTTGAGAAACAGAAATGCATTGTTTAAATTTGGTTTATCCAGCCCTGGGCCCAGGTGGAGTGCAAAACATACCCCCTGACCTCATCTTCCTGCATATTGAAGCTGCTGTTTTGATGGGGCTGATTTGGTGGCAACATGAGCCTGCAACTGGCCAAACTTTTTTAAAAGGCCTGTTTCTTTGGATGGGCATTTGGTTGCCGGGGATACGGTGTAGCTAGTAGGGATGCTGGTCTGGATGGGGTGGTTTACTGTCAATGCAGGCCTGCAAGAAGTTAAACTTTTTAAAAAGGGCCTGTGTGTTTGGACAGACATTTGGCTGCCAAGGATACAGTGTAGCTACTAGGGATTCTGGTCTGGATGGGGCTGGTTTGCTTGCAATGCAGGACTGCAACAGGCCAAACTTTTTTAAAAGGGCCTGTTTCTTTGGATGGGCATTTGGCTGCCGGGGATACTGTGTATCTACTAGGGATGCTGATCTGGATGGGGCTGGTTTGTTTGCAATGCAGGCCTGCAAAAGGACAAACTTTTTTAAAAAGGCCTGTTTGTTTGGACAGGCATTTGGCTGCCAGGGATACTGTGTAGGTACTCTGTACAGTGTAGGTACTCTGTATAGTGTAGGAGAAAGTTGTGAACAGAGGAGAAAGTAGAACAGAGCATGGCAGAAGAGAAGGCTGCAGACAACAAGGAGACCCCTTTCCCCTGTCCCCCACTGAACCCATATCTTCCCCTTCCTCTTCTCGTGCACAAAAACCAAACCATTTCCCTCCTACTTCTCCTCTGTCCTGTCCTTCTCTTCCCTTTCATTCTCTTCTGATTTGACTTGTCACAGGACAGTGAACTAACTCATTCCTCCCAGTTCTCTAAGTCAGAAGAAAGACTTGTCCCAAAGCCAACACCTTCAGAAGACTACAGGTGGCCAAGGAGGGAGTGGACATTGAGAATTCGAGGGTTCAGGATAAAGGTAGGCAACGTGATCTATTTATTTTTTTAAATCTGCTATGGTTAATTTGGACCCAGTTGAAAGAAAGAGTGAACTAGACCCCAGTAAGAGAGGTCGCTATCCCCCAGTGGCAGTTAGGGATGTGCGAACAGATCACGGTTCGGATGTTCGGTCGTGCAGTCCAGGAACCGAGTTCAGTCATTCCATCCGGGAGCCAAGTTCAGGTTCAGTCGTTCGGTTCAGTGACATTCAGTTCGGTTCTGCCGTTCGGAAATCAGTTTCGGTCTACGTATCGCATGGTTGGTCCTGTGATCGCTTCGGAAACCAGAAACCAGAAATTCAAGTGTGTGCGGAGCTTGTGTGGTGAGAGAGCGTGTGTGTGTGGCTGGCTGGCTGTTTGGCTGTGTTTCATGTGTTTTGGCTGTTTGTGTGTTGGTTGGCTTGGCTGTGTTGTTTTGGCTGGTTGGTGAGTGTTGGTGGGTGACTGTTTTGTTTGGCTGGAGTGCTTGTTTAAAAAAAATAATGAAGAGGGTGAGCATTAAATGGGCCTGGGGGA
Organism: Sphenodon punctatus; assembly: GCA_003113815.1. Lineage (NCBI taxonomy): Eukaryota > Metazoa > Chordata > Lepidosauria > Sphenodontia > Sphenodontidae > Sphenodon > Sphenodon punctatus. The sequence goes on from QEPC01004719.1 coordinate 1,030,746, forward strand.
ATGTCAAGGTGGCGGAGGAGGAAGAGGTTCCTGCCGCTGCTGGACCTTCAGTGGTTGAGGTGGAGCAAGAGCCAGCGGGCACAGGAGGTGTTGCCACTCCTGCCAGGTTTGTAAACTTTGTTTTTACTTTGAGGACAAGAAGAAGAATACTATCCTTTAGAGCAAGCTCACTGGTGTGCGGGTGGATGCATGGGTGGTGGGCAGTTAGTAGGGGCGGGCGTGCCGGTAAATCCGGTATCCAATAATGCCGGTACTGGGCGTACTGGCATTATCGGATTCAACCCGGTAAATCCGGTCCCATTACCGGATTCCGGGTACCGGATTTTTTTACATTGCAGCCATTTAAATGAATGACTGCAATGTAAGAAGTCCCACCAAAAAAGTTTTTAAAAAAACCTCCCCGAGTCCAGGCTGTGCAGGTGGAAGGGGGGACACCCCCCACCCACCCTGCCCAGCCTGGATTTTTGTTTAAAAAAAGACTCAGAGGCGAGCCCACCCCCCAGCACCAGCGGCCGCGGCGTCCCCGCAGCCGCCGGTAAGTATGACCCGATCCCTGGGGGGGGTGTTTAACACCCCCCCAACCCCCCAGGGATCACCCCTACTAAAGTTCAGTGCGCTTACCTTTGGGAGCTGCGGCGGCGGCGGGCGGTCCGGCGGCCTCAGCGCCGGCTGTGGCTGCCGGCGTCAGAGACGCTCTAGGCCTTCCGGGGAACTTCCGGGTTTCCCCGGAAGGCCTAGAGCGTCTCTGACGCCGGCAGCCACAGCCGGCGCTGAGGCCGCCGGACCGCCCGCTGCCGCCGCCGGAGCTCCGCAAGGTAAGCAAGCACTGAACTTTAGTAGGGGTGATCCCTGGGGGGTTGGGGGGGTGTTAAACCCCCCCCCCAGGGATCGGGTCATACTTACCGGCGGCTGCGGGGACGCCGCGGCCGCTGGTGCTGGGGGGTGGGCTCGCCTCTGAGTCTTTTTTTAAACAAAAATCCAGGCTGGGCAGGGTGGGTGGGGGGTGTCCCCCCTTCCACCCGCGCAGCCTGGGAGGGGGAGGGGGGAGGAATTGTATTCCATTGATTTCAATGGGGACACAGTGCCCCATTGAAATCAATGGAATAAAACCGGTACCGGATACCGGATTTAATCAGAGAATCCGGTTCTTTGAGAACCGGAAAACCGGTAAATCCGGTATCCGGTAATTGCCCCGGGGTCCCATGCCTAGCAGTTAGGCACAAACAGTGGGCATCAGCGGGTGGCAGCGGATGTCTGCCACAGAGAGAGAGGGTACTGTGGGGGGCTCTTACAGCAGTCAGGCATGAGCATGAGCACACCCACCCAAACATGTGCCAGCCATCCCTAGCAAGGGTCTCCACTCTCCAGTCACCATCCCTACCTAGTATCCCCAAATAAGGGCAGGATTTGCACATGCCAGCCAGGGTCTCTCCATTGCAATCCCTCCCTAGCACCCAAAGAAGGGCAGGATTTGCCCGTGCCAGCAAGGGTCTCTCCATTTGCCATCCCTAGCATCCCCTACTAGTATCCCAAGGAGGGCAGGATTTGCACATACCAGCCATGGTCTTTTGGATTTATACATGCTAGCCAGGGTCACTGTCTCCCGTTGCCATCGCTAGCACCCCAAGGAGGGAGGACTAGAGGCATAATCATAAATGCATGATATTACTTAGGTGTTGTTTATGTGTTCCTGTTTCAGAGAGGGTGAGGAGGATGAGGAATCCTCCAATTCTGGTGCCAGGCGCAGGACACCAAGGCGGAGGTCGCCAGTGCCACCTCCAGACAGTGGGTGGACAAGGTCCGATGTCTTGTGGTGGTATGAGAAGCATACCGGATACGCCGTCTGCATGGTAAGGCATGGGGACTGGAACAACAGGGAATGGCTTGCCCTATGACCTGTTAGGAAGTCCCCTGAAGAGAGAGATTGGCCACCCACCCTCTCGTGGAGACAGAATGCAGGCAGGTCTTGACAGACCATTGATCTGACACAGTATGGCACTTCTTATTTTCCTAACTTTTTATGTTCTTTAGTTATGCGGCAAAAGATTTAAAAGGGCCCACCAGGGGACAATATTGGGGCTCATCGCCCATGTGGATAAAGTCCCCGGGAAGATGGTGAGGTGGCAGGACTCTGGTGTGACCGTGGAGTATCAGCAGTGCCAGAAAAGATGCCATCAAAGGCCTTCCCACTCCTCCAGCTTCACCAAAGAATCCACACAGGAGGAGTCAGCCGCAGTAAAGGCTTTTAGGACCCAAGTGGAGGGACCCACCCGGGACTTCATGGATGGGCTAAGGCTCCAAACTCTTTCTATGGAGGACCAACTTGTGGCGCACTTCAAGGAGCTGGAGGTACGTGAATGCCAGGTAAAGGCATATTCCCAGTACCTCCAGATGGAGATCGACAGCATGGACCTCTACCGCCAGATCGGTCTCCAGGTGGCTGTTTCAGGACTTTGCCAAAGAACAAGGCTACCAAATGCCAGATGACATGCCCGCCCCTAGGGCCCATGAACCCATTTTGCCTTTCCCCCATTTTCCAGGGGACAGGCCCACATAGAACTAAGTTCAGTTTCCTTTATTTATATATATATATCAATGTTTGGTTTTGGTTTTATAAAGTTTTGTGTTGTTGTTGTTGAAAATGTTTTTATAAAAGTTATATTTGTTGTTACAAGCTTGGTTTGACCTCCCAAACTTTTATCCCTCTGTGCTGAAGTTCTGTCAGGTGGCAGAATTTCATACAGCTTGACGATCCCTACCAGCAGCACCTTGCACCACATGTAGCGTAGGTAAGGTATTAACCCAAAGATGTTCCAGCAGCAGAGTCTCAACTTGCAGAAAGCCCCCCAGGAGGGGCAGGGCTTGTGTCTGTGTGGGTGTGCCAGAGATAAAGAGAGACAGGCTCCTTGGCAGCGGGCAGCAGGCGGTGGGTGCTGGGCAGAGGGGCTCTTTAAGCAGATTCAGTGGGCATTCGTGGGTGGGTGCGGAGGAGTAGTCTGGTGGCATGCGGGCACCGGGCCAGGCTAGCATGCGGGCACCGGGCTTCTGTATGAAATGGATTGGAATGACAGCCCCCAGTGACTGGAATTATGGTCCTAGAATCTCGTTGATGGTTCCTGGGATGGGCGGGCATGACTGATTCAGGTACAGTGGAATGACAGCCTATGGGAGTTGAATGATGTCCCTAGAATTGCTAGTGGGCACACGTCATTCAATCATACGATAGGTGATAGCAGGTACAGGAACGCACACAGTCAGTCAGGCACATATAATACGTTGTGTTATATTCCATCTCATTGGTAGGTTTGCTGCTGGATGTGGGCATTGGGAGCATGAGCAAAGATGGGAGTTCTTCATGGTTCTGGCAGGTGGCAGCTTGAGCTGGATACACCTACCTCTCTCCCTCCACCCCCATCTCTCTAGTTCTAGTGGGGATCCTCTCTCTCTCTCTGGCCATATAGTGCATGTGAGAGGAGCATACTGTCACTCCGCTCTTCCCTCCCCTTCCCCAGGTAATAACACCCAAAGGGTGTTGGTCGTTTGCTGGGGCCGTTGGCTGGGCTGGGGAGCCCAGAAGCCCTTCTGCTTGACAGACACCACATCTGTCATCGTGCAGCCCATCTTTGCTGCTGCCCTGCCGATACTACTGCTGCCACTGCTGTTGCTGGACATGTGCTTGGACCCATTGTACGCTGCCACCATCATTGTGTACTTCAGTCAATGTGTGGCCCTTAGCGAGACTGGGGGGAATTGGGGTGGGTGACTTTTATCTTGTTTTTAACTTGTGGTTTTAAGTGGTTCTGGGGGGATGAGGTGGGTGTGGCTTAAGGGTATGGGGAGTGGGTTATGGTGGATAGGGCTAAACCCCCTGGTGAGAGGAGGGGAGGTGCACCCTGGGGAGGGTTTGGGGGACTCCCTGTGAGATGGGGAGCCCCAGGGAGGGGATTCCTTGTGAGAGGAGGAATCCCGGGGGTTGGGTGGGGTGAGGAGGAGGTGGGAATGGGATGGGGAGGGGAAGGGGTTGTAGGGGAGGGGACGGTGGGTAGATTCTGGAGGACCTTGGGTGGGAAGCCAGGAGGAAGGGGTCAGGAAGGAGTGGACGGAGGGGAGGAACGGCTATAGGGGTGGTTGTGGAGCAAGGATGGTATGGTCCAGGGGGGCAGGTGACTCGCACTCCCAGGGGACCGAGGTTCCGGGTGGAGGTTAAGAGAGTCACCCCCCTACTGAGGATGAGGGAGGAGCAAGGTCTAAGGTCCACCTGTAAAGGGCTGCTGCTACTAAATGCAAAGTCCGTAGTGAACAAGGCCCCAGTAATCTGGGATTTGATCCTTGATGGGGCAGTGGACCTTGCATGTATTATGGACACCTGGCTGGATGAGGAGGCAGGACCAGTTTTAGCTGACCTCATTCTGTCCGGGTATGCTGTGCAGCACCAGCCCCACACGGGGGGCTGGGGTGGTGGTATAGTCATTGTTTTTAGAGAGGACTGGTCAGTTAGGAGATATCCAGTCCAGGAGATAGCTGGTATTGAGACCCTCCATGTGGTGTTTGATTTGGCTGGGGGAAATCTCGAGGTGCTGCTGGTATACTGGGCCCCTTCCTGTCCGGCAGCATCCCTTGCCACTCTAGCCGAGCTGACCTCGGAGGTGGTGCTGAGCTCCTCCAGGACTTTGGTCCTGGGTGACTTCAATGCCCATACCGATGCCGGCCTTGAAGGAGCGGAGCGAGAGTTCATGGCCACCATGGCAACCATGGACTTGTCCCCAATGGTCAACTGCCCAACTCATGTGGGAGGGGGGCATACCCTCGACCTGGTCTTCTATTCTGGTCTTGAGGCGGGTGACCCATTAGTGGGGGAAGTGAGGGTCACACCTTTGTCATGGACGGATCATTATCTCCTGCAGGCCAGCCTCTCAGCACACCACCTCCAGAAGGGGAGTGGACCAGTTAGGTTGGTCTGCCCTCGGAGGCTGATGGAACCTCAATGGTTCCAGGAGGCTCTGAGGGAGTTAACCTTATACCTTGACAGTCACTCTGTGGAGGAACTTGGCTGAGATTGGAACATCTTTCTCAGGGAGGCCATTAACAGGGTGGCACTGAGACCTCCCTTGCCTCCGTCTCGACACCGCAGGACCCCTTGGTTTACTGAGGGACTGCTGTGTATAAAACAGGTAGGCAGACGACTAGAGCGATGCTGGTGTTGGACTCACTCTGAATCCGACTATAGGGCCCATTTGTGGTCCAATGTTGAGGCTGTGAGGACAGCAAAGAAAGAGTTCTTTGCTGTCCTCATAGCATCTGCAAAGTCGCCCCCAGCGGAGCTGTTCCGGGTGGTGTGGGCGCTGGTCAGTCTGGCCTCCCTCTGCCTGGATGGGAACTGCAAGGAGTTTGTCATCTACTTTGCAGACAAGATCGCTCAGATCCAGAATAACTTTGACACCAGATTAGGGGCAGTAGGGGTAGAGCGCGAGGTTATGGAGGCACCGTCTGGTCCATCTTTCTTGGATGAGTTTCAGGAAGTGATTCCAGCTGTTGCTGTGGATGTTCTGGGGTCTGTTAGAGCCACCAGTTGTGAATTAGATCCATGTCGATCCTGGTTGGTGAAAGCCTCCAGGGAGACCTTGGGGACAGTGCTGGTGAGGGTAATCAATGCGTTCCTTTGGCAGGGAGATTGCCGCCCAGTCTCAAGGAGACTGTGGTGCGCCCCCTGCTGAAGAAGTCATCTTTGGATGTGGATGCACTTGCCAGCTAGCGACCTGTCTCTAATCTCCCCTTTTTAGGGAAGATTATTGAATGGGCGGTGGCACTGCAGCTCCAGGAACATCTAGACAGCATCAGTTTCCTTGATCCTTTTCAGTCTGGGTTCCGCTCCGGCTACGGTACAGAGACGGCATTGGTGGCCTTGGTGGACGATCTCCACTCGGAGTCTGGGGGTGTTATTGGATTCGGGCCTTTGCCTGGATCAACAGGTGGAGGCGGTGGCTAAAGCCGCTTTCCGCCAGTTGTATGTGGCACGGAGTCTGTGCCCATACATCTCCAGGCTCATTCATGCCTTCATCACCTCAATGCTAGATTACTGCAATGCGCTCTACGTGGGGCTTCCCTTGATGCTGGTTTGGAGGCTGCAGCTAGTGCATAATGTGGTGGCTCATCTCCTTACGGGGGATGGGACGACGGGAGCATATTACCCCCGTGCACCGTGCTCTGCACTGACTGCCGATAGCGTACCGAGCCAGATTCAAGGTGTTGGTTTTGGCCTATAAAGCCCTATACGGTCTGGGACCCTCATATCTCAGGGACCTCCTTGCCCTCCGCGTCTCAGAGCGACCCCTTCAGTCCACCGGGGGCGCCTTTTTGGAGTTCCCCCGTGTAAAACAGGGGGCCACCATGGGGAGGGCATTCTCGGTGTCTGTGCCTCGACTTTGGAACTCCCTCCCAGAGGAAGCCCACCTGGGCCTAAGTCTGCTGGTTTTCCGCCGAGCTTGCAAAACCTGGCTGTTCACCCAGGTCTTCAGAGGGGAGGGTGGGGTAGTAGGGGGGAGATATTTTAAATTCTGTTTAAATTATTTTTATGCTTTTTAGTGAATTTTAATATTGTATATTTTTATTCTTTTTGTAAGCCACTCCGAGATGCCGTAGACATTAGGCGTCAGCTGAGAAATGCAAATAAATAAATAAATAAAATAAAATAAATGTGACAGCATGGGTGGGATCGTATCTGTCTCTCCTAGCAATGGGGAGACTTCCTCTCTCTCTCTCTCTCTCTCTCTCTCTCTCTCTTGACAGAAACCTGGATGGGCAGACAGGCAGCATGGCATGAGAGGGAGGCAGGTGGGCTGGGGCAGGCTTAGAGCTTGGCAGCAACCTGGACAGGCATACAGGCATCTTGGCATGAGAGGCAGTAGGGAAGGCAGGATGGGACCTTGGCAGGGCACTCTGATAGGCTGGCGAAGATTGTGTGTGCAGAGAGAGAGAGAGAGAGAACCCCAGTCAGATAGGCGGATCGAGATCATCTAGCCAGAGGCCGGCTGGCAGGCTTACACTTTCCCAATGCCACCCTGCATCATGAGGTCAGTCAGATAAGGTGGCCAAAGCCATCCAGTATGGCAGGGTGGGCACCGGGCATTGGGAGGGTGGGACAGCACCTCAGCATCACAGCAGCAGTAGCCCTAGCCCAGATTGAGGAGGAGGAGCCATGTCCCAAGACTGCCCCTGGCATGGGATGGCGTGTGCCACTGCACCATCAATCCTTGTCCAGGGACAGCTCAGGGAATCCCAGCAGCAGAAGGTTCACCTTGGTGAACAACAACTGCTCCAACAACTTGGCCCCCAGTCTCAGGCAGTGCGGGGAGCAAATGTCCCCCACAATGGAGAACACCCACTCGCTGGGGACACTGGTTGGTGGGCAGGACAGGATACCCTTGGTCACTTTCAACAGGGCCGGCCACATGTTAGCCTTGCTGGCCCAGTAGGCCAAGGGATCGCTGCTGGAATCAATACATGACTCCTCCTCCAGGTAGGTCTCCACATCTGCTGAGGCGCTGTCGTACTCCCTCTCGTATCTTTGCTGTGGCACCACCTCCACCACTGCCCTCAGCCATGCTGCTTGCCCTATTTTGGTGGACCCCATGCTCCCCAGAGTGACCTGCACATAGGCTGAGTTGCTTGTTATGCTGCTGCCAATAAGGATGCTGGTGCTGGTGCTGCTACCACTAGGGCTGGGGGCAGGGATAGACCCAGCTTGCTGAAAGGGGTGACTGCTCCCACTCCCACTCCCACCATCCCCAAGGGTGTTCTTCTGCATAGCCTGCTCTGCCTTCAGGACTCTAGCCACCTGCCCACCCTTCCAGTGGCTATAGAGTGTTGTCTGGTGTGCCAAGCTGCCCTTGACCCTGGGGTCTAGCATTGTTGCCAGGACATATTCCTCCCACTGCAGGAGCGCGTCAAAACGCGCCTCCAGCGCTGACTTCAGCTTCCACACCAGGTCAAGCACCTCACCGGCCAGCTTCCTGCCCTGAGGGCCACAATCCTGCCTCCCGAGAATCTTGTCCAGCCTCCTCTGGAGACTCCGGACCAGAGGGGTCACCTGGGTGAGGGTGGTGGTGGAGCTGCTCACAGTCTCCATCACAGCCAGGAATGGTCTCAGGATGAAGACCATGTGATCCAGGATCTCCCACTCTGCCCCATTAAACCCTTTCTGGTGCCCTGCTGTCCATCACCAGTTGAACCTGATGTAAGGCGGCTTTCTGCTCAAGAAGCCACTCTAGCATCAGGAAGGTGGAATTCCACCTGGTGGCCACATCTTGGACCAGCTGGTGCACTGGGGAGCCTTACTTGGCCTGCTTCTCCCAGAGGAGCTCACTGCTCTTCACGCTACGGTTGAAGAACCCTGCCAGCTTCCTCCCCCACTTGAACAGGGAGCTAAGGGTGCCTTCACCAATCCTCTTCTCCCCGAAGCCAAGAGCATCCCTGACCACAAGATGGAGGATGTGTGCAGTGCAAGGGATGTTGGTGAAGTCCCCATCATGGATTGCCTTCAATATAATTGCAGCATTGTCCTTCACCACACTCCCCTTGGTGAAGGCCGCACCTGGCATGACCCACTCCCTCACCATGGCGGTCAGGGATGCCTCAATGTTCCTGGAAGTGTGGGGACTGTCCATGACTTGTGCCTGAAGCAGGGCCCACCTATACCCTGCATCAGGACCCCTTCTGCCACTCCCCAAATCTGCCTCTGGGTCCTGCCACCAGTGCGCTGTTACCACCAGGTAGGCTTGCTGGGTGTTCCTGCTTGACCACAGGTCCATCGTGAAGTGGACAGTGGCCCCCCCCAGCCCCTGCCAGCTGCTCCCTCACCCACGCCTTCAAAGTCATGCACAGGTCTGGCACCACATTCCAACTGAGGGTGGTCCAGGATGGCAGCTTAAACTGGGGGGCCAGGAACCCAATCAGCTGCTTGAAACCCATGTCGTCCACAATGGAGAAGGGCTGCCCATCCAACACAATCATTTCACCCAATAGGCGCCTGGCTTTCTCTTGAAATCCATGCCGCCCTCCAGTTGCCGTTGGCCTTAGCATCTGCCCCACCCAGCTCCTCCATGGTGGGCTGACACTGCTGGTGAGGCTCCTACTACTGTTATTCCCCCCCTAGTAGCAGGAATACTGCTCCTGCTGCTAAAGGCAGCAGTTGGTGCAGGACGCTTGCCCGTTGAACGAGGCGGGCGACTGGCCGCTGCAGTCGGGAACCTGCTGGCATCCACTTCCCCTGACTTCCCACTTAGCAGAAGAGCACTGTGGCATGATGTTAGGTGCCTCACCATGGCAGTCATTCCAAGGTTGGTGAGCACCTGCCCACGCTTCACCAGCTTATTGCATACACTGTACTGCACCTCCCTGGGATCATCTCCCCGCACCAGCTTGAAATGTGCCCAGATAGAGGATTTTTTTCCCCCTCCTGCCTTCTGGCCCACCCCGGGTGACACACTGCTACCAGTGCTGCTGGGAGGGGCAGAACTTGGTGGCGGTGATGACACAGCTCTGGGAGGAGGGACAGCCATCGCCTCAGCTCCAGACGTCTCCTCTGCGGAACTAGTATCTTCTTCTGCCTCACTGTCCTCAATCACTGTGATGTCCCTTGAAGGGGAGTACTGGGACCCTGAGGCTTGACTGCCTGCCATGCTGCTGCCACTCTCCCTCCTGTGCCCCCCTCTATAGCTGCTACTGCTGCTGCTACTCCTCATACTGCTGCCATTGCCTGGGGATTGGGTCTTGCATCTAGCAGCCAGGCTGGGATCCACCAGCTCTGGACTGCGGAGATCGCCTCAACAATGGGGGACAATGGTGGCCCTGGAGGAATATTGGAAAAAGCACCTGCTCCTGCAGCAGCAGAGACAGGCCTTCCAGTGTGCTGTGCGGCAGTGTAGGGCACTGCCAGGAGGCAACACTGAGCCGCTGAAGCCTGTTGCCCTAAAGCAGGTCTGTGGAGTTTGGGGCATGATGATGTGCTCGGGCTGCTGCTGCTGCCTGCTGCCACTCTGCTGGCATTGCCTCTACCCCTACCACCTCTGCCACGTGCCCCACTGCCCGCCTTACGTGAAGCAGACCAGCCTCTCCTACTTCCCTTCTCCATGTCTTCCAAGTCAATGCACACAGCACACAAAGGTTATATATATATATTTTAAAAAAATTATTCAAAATTTTATCTAATATTATATATATTTATATATATATATATAATATTAGATAAAATTTTGAATAAATTTATATATATATATATATATATATATATATATATTCTACACTAACTCTAACTATAGTATTAACTATTCTAAAATCTATGTAACTAAATATTATATCTAAAGTCCTAGTCCTACAAACACACTCTAAAATAATATCAAAACTGAACTAACACTATCTATCTATATACTTTAGCTAACTCTTATGTATCTATCTGTCTTCTAATATCTATCTAATCTATCTATATATACAGTATTACACAGGGATGTGGGGGAACACAAAGAACACAGGGAGGGGTACAAAACTGAAATGAAACTTAAATCAATCTAATAATCCTACTCTAAATAAATAAAAAAAACAGGGGAAGGGAATCAGGGATGGAATATATAGCGGGACAGGGGAAGAATTCAATGGGCGGGGGAGGAAGAACACAGGGAGGGGTAAAAAATAAAAATAACACCTAAACCTATCTAATATAATTTAAATAAATGATAATATGGAGATAAATGGGTTGGGTGGGTGAAAGAGGAGGAGGATGGCAATGAACTGAATTACTGGGAGAGGGAGACATCTGAAAACGCCTGTTGTCAGGAACAGTGACTAGCTCAGAAGGTGTTTGAAGGAGGGAGGGCAATGAGTTTTGTTACTTGCTGTGCCTGCCTCACTGCAAGTCCCATTGGCTCCGTGCAACCTAGCTCGTGGCCAATTGCAGCCTGTGAAGTCAGTGGTCTGAGGAGAAAAGGGATGGTGATTGGGCAACCTGACTGCTACTCCAAGCCTCTCCACCCCTGGTGCCTGGAAGTCTGCTCCTCAGCTGACCCCGCCCCCCTCCCTGGGTCAGGCAGTGGTCACCAACTGGCAGTGGTCAGGTCATGTTTCTCCCGCCTGAACCATCCAAACTCGATCTGAACCATCCGAATTGTTCGGTCATTTCAGAGTTCGGTAACGGGTTTGGTTCGGACGGTTTGGGTTCAGGTTCGGTCGTCCGAACAGATCGAGTTCGGTCCGAACTCCGAACTTCTGAACCGCATTTGCACATCCCTAGTGGCAGTGCTTCATGCCGCAGCAAGGAGTTTCCAGCGATAACTAATGTAATGTCCATCCAATTTTAACCCTAGGAACTCCTTGCTGCTGGGTTAAGGCATGCCACTGGTCTAACCGTTGCCCCGGCTCCACCTACCATTTCCCGGCTTCACCTATTGTTGCCTGGCTCCACCTACCATTGCCCTGGCTCTGCCCCTAGGCCAGGCACGCACACAAACTCGCTGTGACGATGGCACGGTTGCTCCCCCAACTGCCCACGCACTTGCACACGTGGGCAGGGGGGCATCCATACAAAAAAGGCCTGTGTCATACTAATAATGTGTAAGTCAAAACCACTCTCAAACATTTTCTGATGCAGATTTTGTTTACATTTTAGTCGTGTGATCCATGTAGTTCAATTAGTCAATTACTGACTATTTAAATGTGCAAACAGCATCAGTTCTGTGAAACTGATTTACAATCCTCCCATACTCTGCTTTGCAAGGTTTTCCAACTCTGTCAAATTTGTTTTAATTAAAGTTCAGTTTCAGGTGGTAGCCTCCAGCCATAAGCTCTGTAGATCAGTTCTTCTCTGGACCATGCTGAACAGATTACTTCAGAATTTTGAGTTTCATAAATCTACATAGGTTTCATAAATCTATATTCCGACAGTTTATAAGGTATTTCTTTTAACTTCTTTCACTTGTAAGAGTGATGTTGCTTTGTACATATATCACCATATGTTGTCTTTATACATAAAAGAAACGTTTTAACCAAATGAGCAATTTACAATCATCACATTTCTTTGTATAGTCCCAACTCCAGTATTCAACACACATTTGTATGATGTTCATTATTCACCGTTCACTATCATTGGGCACATTAAGCGAGTTTACTTTCAAATATACACACTTTAAAGTTGTGAGTGAATAATATAGTTATATGTAAAATACATTAATGTATAGTAGAAATTAAAATTTGCTGTACATGCAAAGAAAGAGGGGGTGGGGAGAAAGCTTTGAGCTGATCTCATAGTTGTCAACAAAAGCTGCAATCCTGAAGCCACTTATGTACATTGAGACCCACTGACTTTAATAGCACTATTTGCAAGTAAGTGGCTTAAGAATTTCAACAAGAATCTGGAAAAATGAAAATCATTTATTTTGATGGATTTGAAAACTTGAATAACCTTAGCATCTATACATTTTGCCAGTCTTTCTTATTAGTTTAACTTACTTTTGAGATTTGAATAAGTATTGGCCTTACTTCTTCAGGCTTTACACAATCCATGTTCCTATTCTGGTGTAAGACTGTTACATATGAGTTAAAAAAGACACACACCCCACACCCCCACTCGGAAGGGGCGCATAGACAGAAGCAGTGGGAAGGATTGAGATGAGAGGCTCCCCCTGTTCTTGATGACCATGCAGGGATCCAAGGATGTCCATGGGTACACTCCTTTTGAAATTATGACTGGTTGGCAAATGAGAATGCAAGAGTCCTGGTGGTTTGGAACGGAGTTGCCAAGCTCATGGGAAAACAAGGCGGTCACAGATGAGTGCGTTAGAAGAAATGAGTAGAAGAAATAGCAAAAATCCATTGACACGTCAAGCCACCATCCGCCTGGGAGTAGCCCAATCAGATGTGGACAAAAGACTGGGGTGGGTCAGGAATTCTGTGTTGTGGGAAATTGGCCAGTCCGTCATGTATAGGAAGTACTCAAACAAGAAGCACTCCCTGGCACACAAGTGGGAGGGTCCAGGGTGAATTGTGAACAGGGTCAGCCCAGTTGTATATCAAGTGGAGATTCCAGAAGGGAAGAGAGGGCACACTTGGAGAAAGTACTTTCACAGCTCACAGTTCAAAGAGTGGACAGGGAAACCCCCAGTCCTTCTAGATTTACAGACTTAGTTTCAGTAAGGGAGCCTGAAAGCCAGAGACTCTTGGTGGTGAGGTGCCAAGTCTCTCATCTTTTCAGCCAGATGGATAGGTCTTTGAGAGCTCGCAGGAGACCGATGAGAAGGCAAGTGTTTAATCCAATGGCACAACCCTGGATGGGCCACTCAGTGAACCCAGTCTTAAGAATAGCAGAGGTGGTCCGGAGCCTTGTGGACCGAGGTAGTTTTCAGTTCTGCCTCTGTTATGGTGAGTTTGGAGGCCAACACGAGACTCTGATTGGGGTTGCTAGATAGAGATGCACGGGGGGACCCATAGTGAGAGTGACTATTCAGCTTTATTTGGGATGGCACTTCCATTTGGGAAATATACATGCGGGAGGACCCACACATAGTACAATTCTATGTGATCACTGTGAGAATACAAGGAGGACGTGGGAAAAGGTGGCCTTGGCTGTGCAGTAATTGTCTACCAACATGCCCCATCTGCTGGGAATTGTTGAAGTTTGATACTATGATGGGATATGTGAGTGATGATGACTAGGTTCCTTCCCTTCATTGTCTCTTGCCCCTGGGGCACCCTACTCCTCCTCCTTTCCCCGCATCTGACCCTCAGTCTATGAGGAGAGCTCTAGCCAGTGTCACGGGAGGCTTACCTCTTCCTCCCCTGTCCCCGTTGACTGTCACCTCCAAAGGAGGCTCCTTTTATCTCTTGTCTCCCCAGCAAATTAAAGATGTTAACAGTGCTGATGTTGTGGTGGTGTGTTGGGAGCATAGATGTGGGCAGAAACCCCTCAAGAACAGATGATGAGGCAAAAAGTCTGGTGATATCCCTGAAGGTCTGGAGCTGTGTAACTCTGAAAGAAGCCCTCAAAGTGGAGTTCTTGTGCTGGATAATGAACTTGCACGATCGTCATAACAATTCCCGGGCATTTGAGTTGACTTACATATTCAACACCGTCTCTAGTGAGGCCAGGTGCACCTGGAGGAATTATGCCAATTGCACCCACAGAGAATCCACTCCAGAGAAATGACCTGGTTTTGTTACTCACTTCACATGACTGCAAAACCAAAAGCAAAGGAAGCTGACCTCCTTGTGTGATGCAAGCCTCTCATGGGAGCCACCAACCCCAGCACCCTTAGAGACAGAGAATCAGGGACCTGTGATACCATAAAGATCACTGCTGTGGCCTGGGCACCTGGGACTCTCCTCAACATCACAATTGTCATAGGTACCGAGAGCCCCCAAGCCCCCTGGGATGAACTCCCAGTATCTCTGGTTGCCCGTGATGGAAAAAGGACTTCCTGCTTAATTGTTAGTTGCGAAGCTCATGGGTGGGAAATTAAGGGAAACCAATTACACAAATGAGGTCCACGTGACTGGGTCATTCCATTAAAAGGGAGCCACTGTGATATGTACAGACCAGTAATTCAATTTAAATTCTATGGCCACATTTCTTTTGAGGAAGACACCAAACCACTGTAGAGATTCACCCTATAACTGAACATTCAGAATCTATATAGAAATTAAAAGCACTGGTCATGGGCTCGCATGTTGTCAAAATAGATCAGTCTGAGAAGATACTTTTAAATCCCCAGACCTCTCTCAAGGAGATTAGGGATGGGTTTGGAAGTTCGGAATTTGGCCCAAACTCGGTCCGTTCGGATGGCCGAACCCAAACCAACCGAACCAAACCTGATTCCGAATTCTGAAACCACCGAACAGTTCAGTTGGTTCGGATCGAGTTCGGGTGGTTTGGGCAGGAGAAACATGACCCACTACCAGTTGGTGACCACTGCTTGACCCAGGCAGGCACAGGGAGGGGGGAGTCAGCTGAAGAGAAGACTTCCAGGCACCAGGAGTACAGAAACTTGGAGTAGCAGCCAGCCTGCCCAATCACCATCCCTTTTTTCCTCAGACCAATGGCTTCACCGTTTATGATTGGCCATGGGCTAGGCTGCATGGAGCCAAAGGGGCTTGTGGTGAGGTGGGTGCAGCAAGTAAAAAAACTCATTGCCCTCCCCCCTTCCTAACACCTTCTGAGCTAGTTACTGTTCCTAGCAGAAGGCATTTTCAGAAGGCTCCCTCTCCCAGCAGTTTTGTACCTCACAGCTCCCCAATCCATTGCCATCCTCCTCCTATTTCACCCATCCAACCCGGCATTTACCTCCATATTATCATTTATTTAGATTACATTAGATAGATTTAGGTGTATTTTTTGTTTTTACCCCCCCTGTGCTCCCTGTGTTCAATCTTCCTCCCTCCCTCCCCCCTCCATTGAATCCTTTCCGTCTCCCTCTTATTCCATCCCTGATTATTATTATTATTATTATTATTATTATTTTTATTATTATTTTATTGTTATTTGTGTAGCACCAGCTGTGTACCTGGCACTTTACAGAACAAAAAGATAAATATGGTCCCTGCCTACGGCTTGCAATCTAATAGACATGGAAGGGAAGACAAGGAGAGGGGACATAGGGAGAGACAAGCGATAAATAACATTCAAGCAGATGCGAAGTCTCAGGTGCATGTACTTGACTTGGTTGCAGTTAGGCAGGAGTCTGCAGGGAGGGCAGATAGTAAATATTGAAAGGAAAGTTCTAATGGGCATTGGAAAAGGTGGCGAGGAAGAGGTGGGTTTTGAGGAGGGATTTGAAGGTATGGAGAGAGGGGGCAAGGCGGATGTGGGCAGGGAGGGAGTTCCAGGCATGGGGGGTAGCAAGGGAGAAGGGACAAAGGTGGTTAGGGGAGCAGGGGAGATGAGGGAGAGTGAGGGAGGGGGCAGAAGAGGAGTGGAGAGTGCGTGCAGGAGTGTGTAAGGAGACTAGGGTGGAGAGGTAAGGGGGAGCCAAGTTGTAAAGGAATTTGTAAGTGAACACCAGGAGTTTGTGACGGATGCGTTCGGGAAGGGGAGGCCAGTGAAGCGAGGAGATGAGAGGCTGCACATGGTGTAAGCGATGGGCTGAGTGGATGACCCTAGCAGCAGAGTTTTGGATGGAGATAAGGGGGGACAGATGGAGCGGGGGAGGCCAGTAAGGAGGAAGTTGCAGTAGTCAAGGCAAGAGATGACCATGGCGTGAACAAGGGTTTTGGCTGAGGAGGCAGAGAGAAAGGGGTGAATCTGAGCAATGTTGTCGAGGGTGCAATGACAGGACTAGGTAACAGAGTGGATGTAAGTATTAACAGGAAGGTGAGTGTTGAAGATGAAGTCCAAGCTACGGGCTTGGGGAATGGGGTGGATGGTGACCCCATCAATAAGGATGGACAGGGAAGAGGGGGAGGAAAGATAAGGAGTTCAGTCTTAGCCAGGTTGAGCTTGAGCTGACATCTGGACATCCAGGTGGAGATATCAGAGAGACAGTTGATGAGGTGAGCTTGGACAGAAGGAGAGAGGGGTGGTGGTGGAGAGATAGAGTTGAATGTCGTCAGCATAAAGGTGATATTGGAAGCCGTGGGAGGCAGTGAGTTTGCCAAGGGACAGAGTGTAGTTAGAGAAGAGGAGATGGCCCAGGGTAGAGCCTTGGGGAGCCCCAACCGAGAGGGGGAGGGAGGAGGAGTTGGAATTGGGAAGAGACACATTAAAGGAGCGGTTAGAGAGGTAGTAGGAGAATCATTCAAGGACAGAGCCGCAGAAGCCTAGGGAGCAAAAAGAGTCCAGTAGGAGTGAAGTGGTCGACAGTGTCAAAGGCAGTGGAGAGGTGAAGGAGGACAAGAATGGAATAAAGGTGCTTAGATTTAGCGACAAGTAGATTATTGGTGATCTTGGCAAGGGCCGTTTCAGTGGAGTGAAGGGGGCGGAAGCCAGATTGGAGAGGATCCAGGGAGGAGTTGGCAGAGAGGAGGTCCAGGCAGTGGGAGTAGATGACACATTCCAGAAGCTTAGAGGTGAAGGGTAGGAGGGAGACACGCCAGGAACTAGAGGGGTCAGAGGGGTTGAGGTTGGACTTTTTGAGGATAGGAGAGACAGTGACATGCTTTAACGTGAAGGGGAAGGAGCCAGTGGAGAGGGAGAGATTAATAACATCTAAAAGGGGGTGGGGTGACAGTGGGAGCAATGGAGGTCAAGAGGTGGGAGGGGATTTGGTTGAGAGGGCAGGTGGAGGGTTGGAGGAAGAGAGCAAAGAGGAGATTTTCTCCAGGGAGGCAGGAGGGAAGGAGGAGAGGAGAGAGGGGGGAGGGGGAGAAGGCGGTGAGGGAGTGGGGAGAGGAGATAGGTGGGAAGCAATGTCCTGGACGATCTTGTCAATCTTTGAGGTGAGGAATGATGCGAGATCCTGAGCGGAAAGGGAAGAGGGTGGAGGGGGGCAGGGGGGCTTGAGAAGGAAGTCAAAGGTGGAGAAGAGACGACGAGGGTCACGAGGGTAGGATTCAACCCGGGAGGCATAGTAACATTGTCTTGCCAGGGAGAGAGGGAGGAGAGGGAGAATTTATAGTTGAGGAAGTCAGGGTGGGAATGGGATTTGCACCAGAGGCATTCAGCAGCTTGGGTGCAGGAGTGGAGGTAGTGGATAGTAGGGGTGAGCCAAGGATTGGGGTTTGGGGGTCAAATGGAGCGGGAGGAGAGGGAGGAGAGGGGGCAAGAGAGTCGAGGGTCATAGCGAGAGAGACATTGAGAGAAGAGATGGCGGTGTTGGGGGAAGAGGGGGAAGAGGAGGGGGGAGAGGGAGAAAGCAAAGTCTAAAGGGTTAATAGCCTGCAGATCACGGAAGGGGCATGGAGCTGGGGAAGAAGATGGAGGTTGGTGGGAGAGGTTGAAGGAAGCGAGGTAATGGTCAGACATGGAACAAGGATCAAAGGAGAGGTCAGCAACAGGATAGTTTCTGGAGAAGATGAGGTCAAGAGAGTGGGCCGGTGTGGGTGGGGGAATCAGTCCGGAGGCAAAGACCAAAGGAGGAGGCTAGGGAGAGAAAGCGGGAGATAGAGGGATGGGAAGGTGCATCAACATGAATGTTGAAGTCACCAAGAATGAGAGCGGGGGTATCATCAGAGAGGAAGAAGGTAAGTCAGGATTCAAAGTCTGGGAGAAAAGAGGAAAGGGGGCCAGGGGGGCAATAGATGACAGTGACATGAAGGTGAGGGGGGGAGTAGAGATGCATATAGTGAGCCTCGAAGGAGGGGAAGGAAAGGGAGGTAGGAGGGGAAAGGGACTGGAATCGACAGGGGTTAGCAAGGAGAAAGCCCACACCACCACCCCGGTCTTCAGTGTGAGACCGATGAGAGAGTGATAGGACTCCAGAGGAGTGGGTGGCAGAGGTGACAGAGTCAGAGGGAGAGATCCAGGTTTCAGTAAGTTCAAGGAGTTGAAAGCGGTGAGAAAGGAAGAAGTCGTGTATGAAGGCAGCTTTATTAATGGAAGAGCGGCAGTTCCAGAGGGAGCAGAGGAAGGGAGTTGATCAGGGGGAAGGCAGGGAATGTGGATGAGGTTGGGGGATGTGGAGCGACAAGGCTTGCAGGGACTGTGTAAGGGTGGACGGAAGAGAAGAGGGGGCTTGCAGGGAATGGTTAAAACCTGTTTTAAGTTTTGGATTTATTTAGAGCAGGATTATTATTAGATTGATTTTCATTACAGTTTTGTACCCCTCCCTGTGTTCTTTGTGTTTCCCCTTGTGTAATATTGGATAGATAGATAGATAGATAGATAGATAGATAGATAGATAGATAGACTTGGTTTATAGTGTGATTGTAGGACAAGGCCTTTGTAGTGATTAGGATATTCCATTTAGTTCCATAGGCTTTAGAATAGTTAAAAGCAGTTAGATTTAGTGTAGCGATAGATAAATTGGATAAAAAATGTGAGTAAAAAAATAATTAAAAAAATTATAACTTTTTTATGTGTGTTTGAGTTGGAAGACATGGAGAAGGGAAGTAGGAGAGGCCGGTCTTCAGCCCGTAAGACAGGCAATGGGGCACGTGGGAGAGGTGGTAGGGGCTTTGCCCGCGGAGTGGCAGCAGGCAGCAGCAGCAGCCAGAGCACATCACCATGCACCAAACTCCACAGGCCTGCTTTAAGGCAACATGCTTCAGTGGCTCAGTGTCGCCTCCTGGCAGTGCCCTCCACTGCCACACAGGGCACTGGAAGGCCTGCAGTCCACGAGCCTGCGGCTGTCTCTGCTGTAGCTGCAGGAGCCGGTGTTGCTGCTTCCGATGTTCCTCCAGGGCCTCCAATGTCCCCCATTGTGGAGGCAATCCCCAACAGTCCAGAGCTGGTGGATCCCACCCTGGCTGCTAGAGGCAGGGCCCGATCCCCGGGCAATGGCAGTAAGGAGAGGAGTAGCAGCAGCAGCAGCAGTAGCAGCTATAGAGGGGGGGCACAGGGAGAGTGCCAGAAGCATGGCAGGCACGGGCAGTCTAGCCTCAGGGTCCCAGTACTCCCCTTCATGGGACATCACCGTGATCACGGACAACAGTGAGTCAGAGGCAGACACTAGCGCCACAGAGGAGATGTCTGGAGCGGAGGCTATGGCTGAGCCTCCTCCCAGAGCTATGTCACCAGTAGGGATGTGCAACGCGGTTCGGAAGTTCAGAGTTTGGACCAAACTCGATCTGTTCGGACGTCTGAACCGAACTTCCAAACCGAACTTCCGAACCGAACTGACGGCATAACCAAACCTAAAAACGACCAAACAGTTTGTTTGTGTTTGGCTGCATTTGGTTGAGTTTGGGCAGGAAAAACATGACTGAAAGGCAAAAAAGTGACAGGTAGGGGGAGTCAACTGAGGAGCAGACTTCCTGGCAACAGGGGTGAAGAGGCTTGGAGTAGCAACCAGCCTGCCCAATCACCATCACCAGACCGGCTTCGCAGACTTCGATTGGCCACGGGCTAGGCTGCATGGAGCCAATGGGGCTTGCGGTGTGGCAGGTGCAGCAAGTAACAAAACTCATTGCCCTCCCCCCTGCTAACACCTTCTGAGCTAGTCACTGTTCCTGAACAGCAGGCGTTTCAGAAGGCTCCCTCTCCCAGCAGTCTCCAGCTCCCCAATTAGTTGACATTCCCCTCCTATTTCACCCATCCAACCCATTTACCCAAATATTATCATTTATTTATATTATATTAGATAGATTTAGCTGTTAGCTGTTAGCTGTGTTCTATCTCCCTACCCTCCATTGAAACAATTCCTTTCCCTCTCCCTCTCCCTCTCCCTCCATATTCCATTCCTCATTCCCTTCCCCTGTTTTTGATGTATTAGAGTAGGATTAGGTTGATTTAGGTTTTATTTCAGTTTTTGTAACCCTCCCTATGTTGTTTTGTGCTGTCTATGTTCCTCCACATCCCTGTGTAATATTGTGTGTGTATATCTATCTATCTATCTATCTATCTATCTATCTATCTAGTAGATATTATAGTTGTTAAGTTAATACTTATAGTTAGTTAGGTAGGAGTTAGTGCTAGTTAATTATTACACTTAAGTTAGCTTAGTTATAGATATTTAGTTCCATTGGTTTTATAATAGCAGTAGTTAGATAGTTAATAGTAGTTAGATTTAGTGTAATATAAATATATATAATATTAGATTAATTTTATTTTTTTAATTTTTTTTTTAAATGAGATAAAATATTTGTGCTCTCTTTGGGTTGGAGAAATGGGGAAGGAAAGTAGGAGAGGGCTAGACCACTCTGCTGCCCGTAAGGCAGCCAATGAGGCACGTGGCAGGGGCCGTGCCATCAGAGTGCCAGCAGTGGGCAGAAGCAGCAGCCCAAGCACATCCTCACGCCCCAAGCTGCGAAGGCCTGATGTTGGGTCTCGGTCTCCCAGCACTAAGGGCCAGGGGGTTGGACGTCACCTCCTGGCAGTGGAAGAGGTTGTGGTGGCTGTGTCATCTGTGGCTGAAGGCGATTCAGGAGACGAAGTATCCCAGGGGCCAGCATTGTCCCCCGACTTCCCGATTGTCAAGATTGATCTCAGCCCGGCTGCTAGAGGCAGGGCCCGATCCCCGGGCACCGGCAGCAGGGAGCGTAGCAGCAGCAGCAACAGCAGAGATAGGGAGCAGGGGGAGAGTACTGCTCAGAGTGGGAGCAGCATGGAGAGTCCAGCAGCCTCCATCACTCTGTTTGGGGATGGGGACAGCGATGCAGAGATGTCCGTGGAGGAGGTCTCTGTATTTGGTGCTGATGAGGTGGTGGCTGTCCCTCCACAAGGTGTGTTGCCACTGCAAGTGCCACCATGTCTGACTCCTGCCCCTCCCAACATTGTGTCACCTGGTGCAGGCCAGAAGGCAGCGGGGGGGGGGGCAGAAAATCATGAGTCTGGACACATTTTAAAGTGGTGCGGGTGGATGATCCCCAGGAGGTGTGGTGCACTTTGTGCAGCAAGGTGGTTAAGCGTGGCCAGGTGCTCACCAACCTTGGCACAACTGTCATGTCCAGGCACCTCAAAACATGCCACAGTGCTGCTCTGCTAAGCAGACTGACTGGGTCAGTGGATGCTAGCGGGTTCCCGATCAAAGTGGCCACTCATCCTCCTTCGTTGGGCAACCGTCCCGCTCCAGTGGCTGCCTCTAGCAGCAGGAACAGTATCGCTGCTAGGGGGAAGCAGCAGGAGAAGCAGCAGCATCAGCCGATCATGGAGGAGCTGGTGTGGGGGCAACTGCCAAGGCCATCGGCAGCTGGAGGGCAGCGTGGCTTTCAAGAGAAAGCCACGCACTTGTTGGGCGAGATGATTGCGCTTGATGGGCAGCCCTTCTCCATGGTCAGGGACATGGACTTTAGGCGGCTGATGGCGTTCCTGGACCCACAGTTTAAGCTGCCGTGCTGCACCATCCTCAGCCATACGGTGGTGCCAGGCCTGTACAGGGCTTTGAAGGACAGAGTGAAGGAGCAACTGACACTGGCAGGGACTGTGGGTGCCACTCTCCATTTCACAATGGACTTGTGGTCCAGCCAGAACGTCCGACACGCATACCTGGCTGTGATGGCGTCCTGGTGGGAGGACCCAGAGATNGCACAGGGAGAGTGCCAGAAGCATGGCAGGCACGGGCAGTCTAGCCTCAGGGTCCCAGTACTCCCCTTCATGGGACATCACCGTGATCACGGACAACAGTGAGTCAGAGGCAGACACTAGCGCCACAGAGGAGATGTCTGGAGCGGAGGCTATGGCTGAGCCTCCTCCCAGAGCTATGTCACCAGTAGGGATGTGCAACGCGGTTCGGAAGTTCAGAGTTTGGACCAAACTCGATCTGTTCGGACGTCTGAACCGAACTTCCAAACCGAACTTCCGAACCGAACTGACGGCATAACCAAACCTAAAAACGACCAAACAGTTTGTTTGTGTTTGGCTGCATTTGGTTGAGTTTGGGCAGGAAAAACATGACTGAAAGGCAAAAACGTGACAGGTAGGGGGAGTCAACTGAGGAGCAGACTTCCTGGCAACAGGGGTGAAGAGGCTTGGAGTAGCAACCAGCCTGCCCAATCACCATCACCAGACCGGCTTCGCAGACTTCGATTGGCCACGGGCTAGGCTGCATGGAGCCAATGGGGCTTGCGGTGTGGCAGGTGCAGCAAGTAACAAAACTCATTGCCCTCCCCCCTGCTAACACCTTCTGAGCTAGTCACTGTTCCTGAACAGCAGGCGTTTCAGAAGGCTCCCTCTCCCAGCAGTCTCCAGCTCCCCAATTAGTTGACATTCCCCTCCTATTTCACCCATCCAACCCATTTACCCAAATATTATCATTTATTTATATTATATTAGATAGATTTAGCTGTTAGCTGTTAGCTGTGTTCTATCTCCCTACCCTCCATTGAAACAATTCCTTTCCCTCTCCCTCTCCCTCTCCCTCCATATTCCATTCCTCATTCCCTTCCCCTGTTTTTGATGTATTAGAGTAGGATTAGGTTGATTTAGGTTTTATTTCAGTTTTTGTAACCCTCCCTATGTTGTTTTGTGCTGTCTATGTTCCTCCACATCCCTGTGTAATATTGTGTGTGTATATCTATCTATCTATCTATCTATCTATCTATCTATCTATCTATCTATCTATCTATCTATCTATCTATCTAGTAGATATTATAGTTGTTAAGTTAATACTTATAGTTAGTTAGGTAGGAGTTAGTGCTAGTTAATTATTACACTTAAGTTAGCTTAGTTATAGATATTTAGTTCCATTGGTTTTATAATAGCAGTAGTTAGATAGTTAATAGTAGTTAGATTTAGTGTAATATAAATATATATAATATTAGATTAATTTTATTTTTTTAATTTTTTTTTTAAATGAGATAAAATATTTGTGCTCTCTTTGGGTTGGAGAAATGGGGAAGGAAAGTAGGAGAGGGCTAGACCACTCTGCTGCCCGTAAGGCAGCCAATGAGGCACGTGGCAGGGGCCGTGCCATCAGAGTGCCAGCAGTGGGCAGAAGCAGCAGCCCAAGCACATCCTCACGCCCCAAGCTGCGAAGGCCTGATGTTGGGTCTCGGTCTCCCAGCACTAAGGGCCAGGGGGTTGGACGTCACCTCCTGGCAGTGGAAGAGGTTGTGGTGGCTGTGTCATCTGTGGCTGAAGGCGATTCAGGAGACGAAGTATCCCAGGGGCCAGCATTGTCCCCCGACTTCCCGATTGTCAAGATTGATCTCAGCCCGGCTGCTAGAGGCAGGGCCCGATCCCCGGGCACCGGCAGCAGGGAGCGTAGCAGCAGCAGCAACAGCAGAGATAGGGAGCAGGGGGAGAGTACTGCTCAGAGTGGGAGCAGCATGGAGAGTCCAGCAGCCTCCATCACTCTGTTTGGGGATGGGGACAGCGATGCAGAGATGTCCGTGGAGGAGGTCTCTGTATTTGGTGCTGATGAGGTGGTGGCTGTCCCTCCACAAGGTGTGTTGCCACTGCAAGTGCCACCATGTCTGACTCCTGCCCCTCCCAACATTGTGTCACCTGGTGCAGGCCAGAAGGCAGCGGGGGGGGGGGGGCAGAAAATCATGGGTCTGGGACCATTTTAAAGTGGTGCGGGCAGATGATCCCCGGGAGATATGGTGCACTTTGTGCAGCAAGGTGATGAAGCGTGGACAGGTGTTCACGAACCTTGACACAACTGTCATGTCCAGGCACCTTAAAACATGCCACAGTGCTGCTCTGCTAAGCTGACAGGCTGGGTCAGTGGACGCTAGCGGGTTCCCGATCGAAGTGGCCACTCGTCCTCCTTCATTGGGCAACTGTCCTGCTCCAGTGGATATCTCTAGCAGCAGGAGCAGTATCGCTGCTAGGGGGGAGCAGCAGGAGAAGCAGCAGCAGCCGACCATGGAGGAGCTGGTGTGGGGGCAGCTGCCAAGGCCACAGGCAGCTGGAGGACGGTGTGGCTTTCAAGAGAAAGACATGCGCCTGTTGGGCGAGATGAATGTGCTCAATGAGTAGCCCTTCTCCATGGTCGGGGACAAGGGCTTCAGGCGGCTGATGGCATTCCTGGCTCCGCAGTTTAAGTTGCCATACCACATCACCCTCAGCCGTATGGTGGTGCCAGGCCTGTACAGGGTTTTGAAGGACAGAGTGAAGGAGCAGCTGGCGCTGGCAGGGACTTGGGGTGCCATGTCCATTTCACAACTGACCTGTGGTCCAGCCAGAACGCCCAACACGCGTACCTGGCGGTGATGGCGCACTGGTGGGAGGACCCAGAGTTGTCATTAAACAGTGGCAGGAGGGGCTCTGAAGCAGGGTATAGGTGGACCCCGCTTCAGGCACAAGTAATGGACATCCCCCACACCTCTAGTAACCTCGAGGCATCCCTGAACTCCATGGTGAGGAAGTGGGTAACACCTGGTGCACCGTTCACTCCGGGGCTGTGGTGACTGATAATGCATCCAATATAGTGAGGGCTGTCCACGATGCGGAGTTTACCAGCATCCTTTGCGCAGCACACACCCTCCACCTGGTGGTCACGGACACTCTGGGCTTGGGGGAGAAGGGAATTGGGGCAGGTACCCTTAGCTCCCTGATAGGACGGGTGAGGAAGCTGGCAGGGTTAACCGCAATGTTAATGGCAGCAAAATCCTCAGAGGCAAGCAGGCTGAGCAAGGCTCTCCAGGGCATCTGCTGGTGCAGGACTTGTCCACGAGGTGGAATTCCACCTTCCTGATGCTTTAGCGGCTTGTGGAGCAGAAAGCTGACTTGCATCAGGTGGAATTGGACATGGACAATGGGGCACCTCCAGGCTTCAAGGGGCCAGAATGGGCAATCCTGGCACAGACTGTCATAGTTCTAAGACCGTTCCATGAGTTGGCAGAGACCATCAGCTCCTCCACGGTGACCATAAGCCAGGTGACCCCTCTGGTTCAGATTCTCCACGTGAGTCTGTAGGAGATCATGCTGCAGTGGCAGGATTGTGGCCCTAGGGGCAAGAAGCTGGGGGCTGAGTCAGTTGGGTTGGCACAGAAGCTCAAGACAGGCCTGATGGTGAGGTTCAACAAGCTTCTGCAGTGGGGGGAATATGTTGTTGGAACAATGCTGGATCCCAGGGTCAAGGGCAGCATGGCACGCAAGCCAGCCCACTATGCCATGTGGAAGGATGATCTTGTGGGGACGGTCTGGAAGGCAGAACGGGCTCTGGAGAGTTTGCGGTGCCAGCAGCAGCAGCAGCAGGAGACCCCAGGGGATGGTGGGAGTGGGAGCAGCAGCCCCTCTCAGTCACTGGGGTCTATCCCTGCCCACAGCCCGAGCAGTAGTAGCAGGACCACCAGCAGCAGGATGAGCAGCAGCAGCACCCCTACTGCCAGCAGCTCCTCCTCTGTGCAGCCCACAAAAGGGCAGGGACTGACAGCGTGTCTGAGGGCAGTGGGGGCGGTGGTGCCCAGGGACAGCTATGAGAGGAAGTATGACGGTGCCTCAGCAGCAGTAGATACCTACCTGGACGAAGAGCCATGCATCGAACCCAGCAGTAAGCCCTTGGCCTACTGGGCCGGCAAGACCAACGTGTGGCCGGTCCTGTCCAAAGTGGTCAGGGGATTATTGTCATGCCCACCAACCAGTGTCCCCAGCGAGTGGGTGTTCTCTGTGGAGAGGGACATCTGCTCCCCGCACCACCTGAGACTGGGGGCCAAGTTGGTGGAGCAGTTGATCTTCCTGAA
The DNA here is from genome assembly GCA_003113815.1 of Sphenodon punctatus. Lineage (NCBI taxonomy): Eukaryota > Metazoa > Chordata > Lepidosauria > Sphenodontia > Sphenodontidae > Sphenodon > Sphenodon punctatus. The sequence goes on from QEPC01004719.1 coordinate 1,056,945, forward strand.
GGTCAACCTTCCACTGCTGGGATTCCCCGAGCTTCCCCTGGACAAGGAGTTATGGTGGAGTAGCACATATACCATCCCATGCCAGGGGCAGTCTTGGCAAGGGGCTCCTCGTCAATAAGGGCTGCTGTTGCTGTGCTGAGGTGCTGTCCCTCTCTCCCACTGCTTCATTGGCACCCTCCCTCCC
>QEPC01004719.1:1057153-1084120 GCA_003113815.1 Sphenodon punctatus
TCTATCTATCTATCTATCTATCTATCTATCTATCATACTACACGGCCTCAGCCGACCTATCTGACTGACTGCATGCTGCAGGGTGGCATTGGGAAACTTTAAGCCTGCCAGCTGGCCTCTAGCCAGATGAATTGAGCCTGCCTACCTGACTGGCTCTCTCTCTCATGCTGCACAGTCTTCGCCAGCCTATCTGAGTGCCCTGACAACTTGGTGCCAAGGTCCCAGCCTGCCTTCCCTACTGCCTCTCATACCACGCTGCCTGAATGCGCGCTTGCCAAGGTTGCAAAGCTTGAACCCTGCCTCAGAATGTCTTCCTTCTGCTAATGCCATGCTGCCTTCCCACCCGCCCAGGTAGCAAAGCTTGAACCCTGCCTGAGTCTGCCTGCCTTCTGCTCATGCCACGATGCCTGCCCGCCCACCCAGGTAGCAAAGCTTGAACCCTGCCTCAGTATGCCTGCCTTCTGCTCATGCCATGCTGCCAGCCTGCCCGCCCAGTTTTCAAAGCTTGAACCCTGCCTCAGTCTGCCTGCCTCTCATGCCACGCTGCCTGGTCTGGTAATCCCACCACTGCTGTCTGTTGGTCCATGGGTGCTCTGCTCTAGCCAATCCAAATGTGCCCACACAATCCTGCAGCTGATGTCTTCTGCTGTATGGGAGCTATTCCTTAGCAAATCCAACCATCCTGGATCCATGGGAGCTGTGTACAGGCAAATCCTGCTGCTGCTGCTGTCTCTGCTTTTCCACGGGTTCTGTGCCCAGTCAATCCAATGTCTGCTGCTGCTACTGCCAATGCTGCCTCTGCTGTCTGTGCCACGGGTTCTGTGCCCGGGCAATCCAATGTATGCACCAGCTGCCATTACTGCCTCTGGGAAATCCAATGTCTGCTGTCAATGCTGCCTCTGCTGTCTGTGCCACCATGGGTTCTGTGCCCCGGCAATCCAATGTGTGCTGCTGCTGCCAATGCCACCTATGCTGTCTGTGCCATGGGTTCTGGGGGCCATCAATCCTCACACAGAGGCGCTGTCATTCCACCATATCAAGAAACAGATTCTCCAGCCCCAACACCCACCATCAGGGTTCTGGGGCCTACGTTACAGGCAGGGAGGGCTGTCCAATATCTAGAAGCTGCCACTATAGCCCCAGGACCCACCATCAGGGTTCTGGGCACAAGATTCCTCGCACAGCGTGCTGTCATTCCACCAGAATTACCATCCACCTGGCAGCTGCTGCTGTTCCTTCTGGGCTGGTCCCGCATCGCTGCTGCTGCTCTGGGTCCCCACCGACCACCTGTGGGGAAGAAAGATCTGTGAGTGCAGGGGGCTGGGGGAGCCTAGAAGCTGAAGCGCCCAGACTGAGTGCTCTGGCCTGATTCCCCATCCCCCCTTTGCTTGCACCCGAAAGTAGCCCAGTGGGACATTAAAGGGAGCCACCTGCTGTGGAGCACAGAGACTTACCATCCATGTGGCTGCTGCTGTTGTTCCTGCTGGGCTGGTCCCGCATCACCGCTGCTGCTCTGGGTCCCCACTGATCACCTGTGGGGAAGAAAGATCTGTGAGTGCAGGGGGCTGGGGAAGCCTAGAAGCTGAAGCACCCAGACTGGGTGCTCTGGCCTGATTCCCCCTCCCCCCTGCCCGCACCCAGAAGTAGCCCAGGGGGACATTAAAGGGAGTCACCTGTGTCCTGCCACAGGTCACGAGACAAAGGGCCATGAGACAAAGTGTCTCGGACAAAGGGTGTGGCCCTTTGGGGCCTTTCGGGGAGCGCAGGGGGACCAGGGGGGTTACTATGTTTGTGAGTTGTCCTGTTCAGATTTTAAGAGGAGAGGGGGGGTGGGGAGGGACAGTTTGGGATGGGGGAGGGGGAGGTTACCCCAGCATCGAACCCTGGTGGCAGCAGGGGAGTATGCCTTGGGGGGTCACCTGGTGGCAGCAGTTGGGGGGTGTTTCCCAACTCCCAGTGGCAGAGGGAAGGGGGACAAGGGGGAGGTGATGCCTCCGACGCCGACCCCTGGTGGCAGCAGTGGGATCAGCTGGAGGTGGGTGTGGGGTGGGGAGGGAGAGGAGGAAAAATGGGGGGGATATGGGGAGTGGAAAGGGGGAGGGGGAGGTAATGTCTGGAGGAGGGGCGAGCAGCCGAGGGGTAGGGGTCAGGATGGAGCAGACTGGGGGGGAGCGGCCATAGGGATGCTTGTGGGGCGGGGACGGTATGGTCCGAGGGGATGGGTAACTCATACTCCTAGGGGACCAAGGGTCCTGGAGGAGGTTGAGAGGGTCACCCCCTACTGAGGGTGAGAGAGGGTCGGGGTCTAGTAAAGAGCTGTTGCTGTTGAATGCAAGGTCCATGGCTAATAAGGCCCTGGTTATCCGGGATCTGATCCTGGACAGGGCAGCAGACAGTGCATGCATAACAGAAACCTGGCTGGATGAGGGGGTGGGACCTGTTTTGGCAGACCTCGTCCCAGCTGGGTATGCTGTGCAGCACCAGCCCTGCACGGGGGGCCGGGGGTTGCGGGGGTAGAAGGTGTAGCTATTATTTTTAGAGAGGAACGGCCAGTTAGGAGATATCCGGTTCAGGAGATTTCAGGTATTGAGGCCCTCCATGTGGTGTTTGATTTGGCGGAGGGCAAGCTTGGGGTGCTGCTGGTATACTTGGCCACTTCCTGTCCGGCAGCTTCTGAAAACCATGAACTTGTCCCAGGTGGTCAACTGCCCGACCCATGTGGGGGGGCATATTCTCGACCTGGTTTTCTGTTCAGGCCTTGAGGCGGGTGGTCCGTTAGTGGGGGATGTAAGAGTCACGCCCTTGTCATGGATGGACGATTAACTCCTACAGGCCAGCCTCTCAGTGCACCCCCTCCAGAAGGGGAATGGACCAGTTAGGTTGGTCCACCCTCAGAGGTTGATGGAATCGCAGTAGTTCCAGGAGACTCTGAGGGAGTTAATCCTGGACCCTGACAGCTACTCTACTGATGTGCTGGTCCAGCATTGGAACACCTTGCGGGGGGGGGGCATTGACAGGGCGGCTCCGAGACATCCTCTGCCTCTGTCTCGTCACCGCAGGGCCCCTTGGTTCACTGAAGGGCTGTGCTGTATGAAACAGGTAGGCATGAGACTGGAGGACGCTGGCGTCGGACTTGCTCCGAATCTGATCAACTTCTCCATAGGACCCATTTGCAGTCCTATGTTGAGGCTGTGAGGACAGCAAAGAAAGAGTTGTTTGCTACCCTCATAGCATCTGCAAAGTCACGTCCAGCAGAGCTGTTTCGGGTGGTGCGGGGGTTGGTCAGTTCAGCCTCCCTCTGCCTGGACAGGGACTTGTCCCAGGCCCGCTGTGAGGCATTTGCCATCTACTTTGCAGACAAGATCGCTCAGATCCAGAGTAATTTTGACACCAGGTTGGAAGCAGTAGGTGAGGGGCACGAGGTTCTGGAGTCACCGTCTGGTTGATCTTTCTTGGAGGAGTTTCAGGAAATGACGCCGGCCAATGTGGTGGATGTCCTGTGGTCTGTTAGAGCCACGAGTTGTGAATTAGGTCCATGCCAGTCCTGGTTGGTTAAAGCCTCCAGGGAGATGTTGGGGACGGTGCTGGCAAGGATGGTCAACTCATTCCTCCAGCAGGGGAGGTTGTCACACAGTCTCAAGTAGACTTGTGCGCCCCCTTCTGAAGAAGCCATCTCTCGATGTGGGTGCACTCGCCAGCTACCGCCCCATCTCTAATCTTCCCTTTTTAGGGAAGGTTATTGAATGGGCAGTGGCACTGCAGCTCCAGGAGCATCTGGATAATATTGGTTTCCTAGACTCTTTTTCAGTCTGGGTTCGGCCCTGGCTATGGTACTGAGATGGCACTGGTGGTCTTGGTGGATGATCTCCGCCAGGAGATGGACGCACGATGTTCAACATTTCTGATCCTGCTAGAAGTCTCAGCCACTTTTGACACCATGGACCACGGGCTGTTGTTGAGATGGCTGTGAGACCTGGGAGATCTGGACAGGACCGTCCTTGGCTGAAGCTAGTGCAAAATGTGGTGTCCTGACTCCTTATATGGACAGGTCGGCAGGAGCAAATAACACCTGTGCTCCGCACTCTGCATTGGTTGCCTATAGCGTACCGGGCCAGATTCAAGGTGTTAGTTTTGATCTATAAAGCCCTAAACGGTCTCGGCCCCTCATACCTCAGGGACTGCCTCGCCCTCCGTGTCTCAGAGAAATCCCTGTGGTCTACTGCGGGCACCTTCCTGGAGGTCCCCTGTGTTAAGTGGGGGGCCACAATGGAAAGGGCGTTCTCGGTGGCCAGTCCGCGACTCTGGAATTCCCTCCCGGAGGAAGCTCACCTGGCCCCGGGTCTGCTGGTGTTCCGCCGAGCCTGCAAGACCTGGCTGTTCTCCCAGGCCTTCGGAGGGGAGGGTGGGAAGGAGGGAGGGGTAGGTGGTGGTGGTGGCGAAATGTTAATGTAATGGGTGGGGTTGTTTTTTAAATGTTTTAAAATTAATAAGTTTTATGATTGTTGTTGTTTTTAGTTGTTGTAAGCTGCCCTGAGATGCCATAGGCATGAGGGGAGGCTAATAAATATGACAAAATAAAATAAAATAAAATAAATATCAAGAAACAGCCACTCCAGCCCCAGGACCCACGGACAGGGTTCTGGGGCCTACGTTACAGGCAGGGAGGGCTGTCCAGTATCTAGAAGTTGCCACTCTAGCCCCAGGACCCACCGTCAGGGTTCTGGGGTCATCATTCCTCGCACAGGGCACTGTCATTCCAACATATCAAGAAACAGCCACTCCAGCCACAGGACCCACTGTCAGGGTTCTGGGGCCTACATTTTGGGGTCTACGTCAATCCTGCTGCTGCTGTCTGCTGTGCCACAGGTACTGTGCCCTGACAATCCAAAGTCTGTCACTGCTGCTGGGTGAACATTACAATGGGGCGGAATGGGAGATCCTGTACCTGACTCCTTTTTGATAGTCTGTGGGTAACGGAGGCTTCGGAGCAACGCTCACCTATCTCTTAGAATCGACTGTTCACACATCCCAACAGATCATAGTCCTCTTCACTTCGCAGATTTGACTGAAGGTGCATATCCAGTTGCTCAACCTGCATTCCATGCTAGTTCCTTGAGGATTTCCACTGTGATGACAAACTCAGTTTTCTTGCCTTCTGACGAATTGGAGCTCACCTGGGATGATCTCAATCCTAAAAGAAGCTTAAACTTCTCATACAGGCCAGAATCCTTGTTCTGTGGCTTTGCCATGGTTAGCTAAAAAGTGCCGTCCTCTCCAACCAGCAGGCACCTGCCCCTGCCCAACCCCTTTAGCCCTGTCCCCTCATCATTCTTAGCCTGGACCTCAATTCTCTTGGACTTTAAGGTGCTGTGTGAACTTATGTGTTTGAACAAGAGTACATAGACAAGGCCTATGTGACACTGACTGGCTCTCACTCCCCCCCACTGCACAGTCTTTGCTAGCCTATCTGGAGAGTCCTGCTGCCAATGTCCCAACCTGTCTGCCCTAATGCCTCTCATGCCACTCTGCCTGTCTGCCTGCTCAGCTCGCCGCCAAGCTCAAAGCATGCCTCAGTCCACCTTCCTGCCTCCCATACCAAGGTGCCTGTCTGCTCACTCAGGTTGCCTAGCTCAAAGCCTGCCCAAGCCTGCCTGCCCTACTGCTCTCATGTCACGCTGCCTGTCTGCCCACCTGCCCAGGTTGCAAAGCTCGAACCCTGCCTCAGTTTGCCTGACCGCCGCTCATGCCATGCTGCCGAACTTCCTGCCCTAGCAAGCAATGTCTGCTGCTGCTAGTGCCAAAGGCCCCCAGGCCAGACCTATATGTTGTCTGTGCCAAGGGTTCTGTACCCTGGCAACCCACTGTCTTCTGCTGCTAGTGCCAATGGCCCCCAGGCCTGTATGTTGTCTGTGCCAAGGGTTCTGTACCCTGGTAACTACTGTCTGCTGGTGCCAATGGCCCCCAGCCCAGGCCTATATGTGTCTGCACCAAGGGTTCTGTACCCAGGCAACCAATGTCTGCTGGTGCCAATGGCCCACAGGCCTATATGCTGTCTGTGCCAAGGGTTCTGTACCCTGGCAACCAATGTCTGCTGTTGCCAATGGCCCCAAACCAGGGCCTATATGCTGTCTGTGCCAAGTGTTCTGTACCCTGGCAACCCACTGTCTGCGGATGCTAGTACCAATTAGGGGTGGGACTACCGGATCATCTGGTATCCGATACTGCCAGTATTGGGTGTACAGGCAGTATCAGATTAAACCCAGTAATCCAGCCCATTTACCAGATTCCCCGGTACCAGATTTTTTACAGTGCGGCCATTCAAATGAATGGGCGCAATGTAAAAAAAAAACACAACCCCCCCCACACTTTCCCTCCCTGAGTCCAGGCTGCACGCGTGGAAGGGGGAACATCCCCTACACACCCTGTCCAGCCTGGATTTAAACAACAACAAAAATTTGTGACCCCTACTGCGGGCTCCGGGCTGCCGCCAGCGACCCAGAGCCAGCCCAGCACCAGCGTCCAGCAGCAGCCAGCAGGTAAGTAAGTACCAGTACTACTGATCCCTGGGGTGGGGGGGGTTAATACTCCTCCACCCCAGAGATCACCCTACTTCCCACTCAGGGATCACCTACCTACCTTAAGCTCCAGGTGGCTGTGGTGGCAGCGGCGCTTGCTGTGGCTGCCGCTGGCTTCAGCATGCTACTAGGCCTTCCAGGAAGTTCCCCAGAAGGCCTAGTAGCATGCTGAAGCCAGCAGCCACAGCAGCACTGAAGCCACCGCAGTGCCGCCACCACCGCCACCCGGAGCTCAAGGTAGGTAGGCGATCCCTGGGTGGGAAGTAGGGTGATCCCTGAGGTGGGGTGGGGTTAACCCCCCCCCCCAGGAATCAGTAGTACCAGTACTTACTTACCTGTTGGATGCTGCTGGACGCTGGTGCTGGGCTGGCTCTGGGTCACCGGCAGCGGCCTGGAGCCCGCAGTAGGGGTCACATTTTGTTGTTGTTGTTTAAATCCAGGCTGGACAGGGTGGGTGAGGGGTGTCCCCCCTTCCACCCATGCAGCCTGGACTCAGGGAGGGGGGAGGTTTTTGTTTTTTTCCATTGATTTCAATGGGTACAGTTCCCCATTGAAATCAATGGAAAAGATCCGGTACTGGTAAACCGGTATTAATCCGGTAAGCTGGTATTCTTAAATCTGGGAACCAGTAAAACCGGTACCCGGTATTTGCGCTGATGTCCCACCCCTAGTACCAATGGCCCCCAGACCTATATGTTGTCTGTGTCAAGGATTCTGTACCCTGGCAACCCACTGTCTGCTGCATCTGGTGCCAATGGCCCCCAGGTCAAGCCTATCTGGTGTCTGTGCCAAGGATTCCGTACCCTGGCAACCCACTGTCTGCTGTTGCTAGTGCCAATGGCCCAAGGCCTATATGCCATCTGTGCCAAGGGTTCAGTACCCTGGAAACCAATGCCTGCTGGTGCCAATGGCCCCCAGGCTGGGCCTATACTCTGTCTGTGCCAAGGGTTCTGGACCCTGGCAATCCACTGTCTGCTGCTGCTAGTGCCAATGGCCCCCAGACCTATATGTTGTCTGTGTCAAGGATTCTGTACCCTGGCAACCCACTGTCTGCTGCGTCTGGTGCCAATGGCCCCCAGGTCAAGCCTATCTGGTGTCTGTGCCAAGGATTCCGTACCCTGGCAACCCACTGTCTGCTGTTGCTAGTGCCAATGGCCCAAGGCCTATATGCCATCTGTGCCAAGGGTTCAGTAACCTGGCAACCAATGCCTGCTGGTGCCAATGGCCCCCAGGACGGGCCTATATGCTGTCTGTGTCAAAGATTCTGTACCCTGGCAACCCACTGTCTGCTGCATCTGGTGCCAATGGCCCCCAGACCAAGCCTATATGATGTCTGTGCCAAGGATTCCATACCCTGGAAACCCACTGTCTGCTGTTGCTAGTGTCAATGGCCCCAGGCCAATATGCCATCTGTGCCAAGGGTTCGGTACCCTGGCAACCAATGTCTGCTGGTGCCAATGGCCCCCAGGCCGGGCCTATATGCTGTCTGTGCCAAGGGTTCTGTACCCTGGCAACCCACTGTCTGCTGCTGCTAGTGCCAACGGCCCCCAGACCTATATGCTGTCTGTGCCAAGGGTTCTGTACCCCAGCAACCAATGTCTTCTGGTGTCAATGGCCCCCAGGCCAGGCCTATATGATGTCTGTTCCAAGGGTTCTGTACCCTGGCAGCCAAAGTCTGTGGTGCCAATGGCCCCCAGGCCTATATGCTGTCTGTGCCAAGGGTTCTGTACCCTGGCAACCCACTGTCTGCTGCTGATAATGCCAATAGCCCCTGGGCCTATATGTTGTCCATGCCAGCCAAGGGGTCTGTACCCAGGAAACTCAATGGCTGCTACTGTTCCCAGTCATGCCATACAGTCTGTCTTCCCACCCAGGCTGCCAAGCTCAAAGCCTGCCTGATTGCCGCTCATGTCATGCTGCCTGCCTGACCACCTAGGTTGCCATTGCCAGATCAAAGCTTTCCCCAGCCTGCCTGCCTGCCTGGCTCTCATGTCAACTGCTGTGATTGCCTGCCTTCCCGCCGAGGTTGCCATTGCCAGCTAAAAGCTTGCCTCAGCCAAACTGCCTGCTGGCCTCTCATGCCAAGCTGCCGTGATTGCCTGCCTGCCTGTCCAGGTTGCCATTGCCAGCTCAAAGCTTGCCTCAGCCTGCCTGCTTGCTTCTCATGCCAAGCTGCCGTGTCTGCCTGCCTGCCCACCCAGTCGCCATTGCCCGCTCAAAGCTTGCCTCAGCCCACCCACCTGCCTACCTGCCTGCCTGCCTCTGATTCCAAGCTGCCGTGATTGCCTGCCTGTCCTCCCTGGTTGCCATTGCCAGCTCAAAACTTGCCTCAGCCTGCCTGCCTGTCTGCTTCTCATGCCAAGTTGCCGTGACTGTCTGCCTGCCTGCCCGCCCAGGTTCCCAAGCTCAAATCCTGCCTGAATGCCGCTCATGCCACACTGCCTGCCTGCCCCGGCAACCAATGTTTGCTGCTGCCAAAGGACCTCCCCCCCAGGCCTATATGCTGTCTGTGCAAAGGGTTCTGTTCCCTGACAACCTGCTGCTGCCAAAGATCCCCACCCACCAGTCACATAAAAATGCTGTCTGTGGAAAGGGTTCTGTACCATGGCAACCAGCAATCCACCGCCCACTGCCAAGGAGCCTGTCTCTCTTTCTCTCTGGCACACCCACACAGACACAAGCCCTGCCCCTCCTGGGGGGCTGTCTGCAAGTTGAGACCCTGCTTCTGCCTGGCACATCTTTAGGTTAATACCTTAACTATGCTACATGTGGAGCCAGCTAGATGCTTCTGGTAGGGATCGACACGCTGTATGAGATTCTGCCACCTGCCTTCCAGAACTTCAGCATATAGGGATAAAAGATTGGACAGGTCAAACGAAGCTCGTAACAACAAATATAACAACTTTTATTAAAACTATTTAAACAACAACAACAACAACAACAACAAACCAACAATATTATGAAACCAAAACCAAAAATTTAAAGGAAACTTATAAAGGAAAAACTATTACTCTCCGGGCCTGTCCCCCGGGACTTGGGGGAAAGGCAGAAGGTGTTGGGGTGCAACACAGGGCTGAGGGGTGGCCACGCAGTCCTCTTCAATCTTGTAGCTATGGGAGAAGGCAAACTCCACGGCCCCTTCCACATCCCGATGCCACCTGGAGACGGCCTAGTGGTACAATTCCAGACATTCCATATTAGCGGAGACGTACTGGGCGTACGCCTCCACCTTTTTTTTCTCCACCTCTAGCGCCTGGAACTGTCCCATCAGGTGGTTCTCCAAGCAGCATATGCCTCTCATCATTTGTCAGCCAGCCCTCTCAAGTTTGGCCCAAAAGACCTTGGCCGCAGCAGACTCCTGGGGCCTGGGGAACTCCACATCAGGGCTGGAGGAGGGGGAAGGCCTTACAGCCTATTTCATTTATGGCCTCTTTAGGCGTTTCGGTAGGATCGCCATTACTCCAGCATTGAAAGTCTTCAATAGTAAGATTGGTGGCCAGCTCATGTATGGAGCAGAACTTGGGGCTACCTCCCAAGTGCACAGACAATGTAATTCAGTCTAGGTTTCTGGCAGCACTTTTTGGGAGGCCCATTGGTATGCAACCCCAAATGCAGCCTTCAGGCTGGAAACAGGAAGCACCAGCCTTCAAGATCGTGCTATGGCACAAGCACTGAAATTTTGGGTAAGATTGTATACGCAATGTTGTTCGATTCTATTACAAGAGGTCACTAAGGACCTTTTTCTTTCCCCCTGGACACAGATGATAGAAACTCACATCAATTCCCTTGGGTTATTCAAAAAATATCTGGAGCATAAACCTATTGCTGTGGTATGCAAGGAAATCCTTAGTAGAGCTGCAATCATAGGGTGGCAAAAGGAAGTAGGTAGGGTGAGAGCCTCGCAACATCTTCACTCTTATGTGGACTCCCACTCAGGGTTAGATCCCAAAATACCTAGAATCCCCTTTATCAGGGAGGGCCAAAGTTCTGATCTTCTATGACCATGTAAATGCAATGCACTCTCAGGTCACTTAGGGCAGGAAGTGGTGGAGTTCCGTATTCTGAGTGTTTGTGTCCCTTTGATGAGGAAGCTGTGGAATCTGTGTCCCATGTGGTGTTACACTGCCATCTTTACAACTCCATCAGGGAAAATTTCCTTGCACCTTTCCTCCAGAAGTTACCAGGGAGATCGGACGAATCCTTGCTAACCTTATTACTAGACAGCGTCGATTCATGGGTTATTAAAGATATAGCTGCATTCCTTATGCAGGCTTTTCACTATAGAGGACATTTTCTAAAATTTAGGCCTATTTGGGGGAATGAATCCCCTTGATGCAGGCAATACAGCTCCTTGGTTCTCTTCGTGAACTAATTGACCCAGAGCACTCAATCCCAGAGTCCTCCTGCCACCTCACCATCAGTCCGTGGAGCTTTTCAATATGGGCAATGAGTCCCGATGTGGTCCCCTCTTTCTCTGCCTCTTGATTCTTTTGCCGCAGAACTAAAAAGCATAAAAAGATAGGAACATAAGAAGTGTCATACTGTGTCAGACCAATGTTCTGTCAAGCCCTGCCTGCATTCTGTCTCCAAAAGTGGGTGAACTGGGTGGCCAATCTCTCTCTGCAGGGGACTTCCATTCCTAACAGGTCATAGGGCAATCCATTCCCTATTGTTCCAGTCCCCGTGCCTTACCTTGCATATGGCGATTCCATCACCCATCTCCTAAAACCTCCAGACATCTGACCTTCTCCACCAAATGTCTGGGGCTGTCACTGGCGACCTCCGCCTAGGGGTCCTCCTTGGTCTGGAACCAGTGCTGGCACCGGCATCTGATTCCTCTCTGAAATGGGAACACAATAAGAACATCAAAGTAATATTTATTTATTTATTATTTATTTCAGTAGATTTCTACCCCACCCCTCCTGCAAAAGCAGCCCGGGGTGGCTTTTATCATGCTTTAATGATGATGCCTCTAGTTCTCCCTCCTTGGGGCGGTAGGGATGGCAACTGAAGATGTGGCTGGCACATGCAAATCCTGCCCTTCTTGGGGTGCTAGTGGATTTTATTTATTTATTTATTTATTTAATCGATTTTTACCCTGCCCCTCCTTCTAAAGCAGTAGTTGCCAGGGTACAGAACCCTTGGGACAGACAACATGCTAGGGATTGCAACTAGAAAGGTCCTGACTGGCACGTGCAAATCCTGGTCTCCTTGCGGTGCTAGGGGATGCTAGGGATTGCAACTAGAAAGGCCCTAGCTGGCACGTCAAATCCTTCCCTCCTTCGGGTACTAGTAGTGATGACAACTTGAAGTACCCTTGCTGGCACGTGCAAGTCCTGCCCTCTTTGGGGTGCTAGTAGCAATGGCAACATGAAGTATCCTTGCTGCCATGTGCAAATATTGCCCTCCTTGGGGTGGTAGGGGATGCTACGTATTGCAACTAGAAAGGCCCTGGCTGGCACTTGCAAAGACTGCCCTCCTTGGGGTGCTAGCAGATGCTAGGGATTGCAACTAGAAAGGCCCTGGCTGGCACGTGCAAAGACTGCCCTCCTTGGGGTGCTAGTAGCAATGGCAATTTGAAGTACCCTTGTTGGATTGTGCAAATCCTGCCCTCCTTGGGGTGATAGGGAATACTAGGGATTGCAACTAGAAAGGCCCTGGCTGGCACATGCACATGTTTGGGTGGGGGTGCTCTTCGTGCTCATGCCTGACTGCTGGAAGAGCCTCCAACTCTACAGTACCCTCTCTCTCTGTGGTGGACCATCCGCTGCTACCTGCTGATGCCCACTGTTTGTGCCTAACTGGCATAGGGAACCTGTAAGCCTGCCAGATGGCCTATGGCTACACGATCTCGGACAGCCTATGTGACACTTACTGGCTCTTGCTCTCTCTCACTGCACAGTCTTTGCTAGCCTATCTGAGTGCCCTGCTGCCAATGGCCTAGTCTTCCTGCCCTACTGCCTCTCATGCCACGCTGCCTGTCTGCCCACCCATTTGCTGCCAAGCTCAAAGCATACCTCATTTCGCCTTCATGCCTCCCATGCCAAGGTGCCTGTATGCCCACCCAGGTTACCTAGCTCAAAGCCTTCCCAAGCCCACCTCCCCTACTGCATCTCATGCCATGCTGCCTGCCCACCCGCCCGCCCAGGTTACAAAGCTCGAACTCTGTCTCAGTCTGCCTGACTTCCGCTCATGCCATGCCACTGACTGCCTGCCCTGGCAACCAACGTCTGCTGCTGCTAGTGCCAATAGCCCCCAGGCCTATATGCTGTCTGTGCCAAGGGTTCTTTACCCTGCCAACCAATGTCTGCTGGTGCCAATGGCCTCCAGGCCTATATGCTGTCTTTTCCAAGGGTTCTGTACCCTGGCAACCAAGGTCTGCTGGTGCCAATGGCCCCCAGGCCAGGCCTATATGCTGTCTGTGCCAAGGGTTCTGTACCCCAGGAACCCATTGTCCTCATCCAGCACCCACCGCCTGCTGCCCACTGCCAAGGAGCCTGTCTCTCTTTCTCTCTGGCATACCCACACACAGACACAAGTCCTGCCCCTGCTGGCGGGCTGTCTGCAAGTTGAGACCCTGCTGCTTGCACATATTGGGGCTAATACTCTACCTAGTACTGCTGCTGCTGTCAGGTAAGGATCTCAGTCACAAGCTGTATATATACAATGAGATTCTGCCACCTGCCAGAACTTCAGTACAGAGGGATAAAAGATTGGCCAGTTAAAACAAAGCCATTAAATTTAAGAACAAATATAACCGTTAAACTTTTATGAAAACGTTTTAAACAACATACATTACAACTTTATAAAACAAAAAACAGATATTAATATATATATACACACACAAAAATTTAGTCTGTGTGCCTGTCCCCTGGAACGTTGGGATAAGGGGAAATGGGTGCATGGGACCCAGGAGCAGGCAGCACATCCTCCAAATCATACCCATGCTCCTGGGCAAACTCCATGGTCCCTGCCACAGAGGCCTTCCATGTGGTGACCAACTGGCGGTGCACTTCAAAGTTCTCCCTCTCCATGTGGAGGTACTTGGCATATGCCTCCGCCTTTCGCTCCCTTGCTTTCAGCGCCCGGAATCACTGCACCAGTTGGTCCTGCATCCTGCGGCCTTGGACCCTCAGCACCGCCATATATTGTTTTTGGGGCCTCTTCAGCTGTCCACGGAAGGCCCTTTCCTCCTCTGACTCCTCCTGGGGGGCTTGAGGCTCCTCACAAGCAGAGCTGGAAGTGGAAGGGCTCAGGTGCCGGTGTTTCTGCTGGGGATTCCCCCCTTCCTTCCGGCGCTGCTCATCCATGCCAGAGTCCCTGCTGCTGCTGTGCCTTCCTGACCCAGAAGGACCACGCACCACATCAGTATGTTTTTTTCCGATGTGGCTTATGAACCCCGATGTAGTCCCCTGGCTGTGCCTTTTAAATCGTTTGTCGCATATCTAGAGAACATAAAAAGATAGGAACATAAGAGTGCCATACTATGTCAGACCAATGGTCTGTCAAGCCCTGCCTGACTGCCTGCATTCTATCTCCACAAGTGGGTGGGTGGCCAATCGCTCTCTGCAGGGGACTTCCTAACAGGTCATATGGCAATCCATTTCCTGTTGTTCCAGTCCCGTGCCTTACAGTGCAGATAGTGAATCCATTAGCATTATCAAACCACCGCCAGACATTGGACCTTCTGTGCCCGCTGTCTGGCAGTGGCACTAGCGACCTCCACCTCAGTGTCCTGCGTGCACTGCCACCAGCACCGGCATCCGATTCTTCCTCCTCACCTTCTCTGAAACAGGAACACATAAACAACACCTAAGTAATATCATGCATTTATGATGATGCCTCTAGTCCTCCCTCCTTGGGGTGCTAGGGATGGCAATGGGAGATGGTGACCCTGGCTGGCATGTGCAAATCCAAAAGAACCTGGTTGGCATGTGCAAATCCCGCCCTCCTTGGGGTGCTTTGGATGGCAACTGGAAAGACCCTATGGCTGGTAGGGGTGGGAAGTTCGGATCTCCCGGTATCCGATACTGCTGGTATTTGGTAGTATTGGGGATACCGGATAGATCTGATAATTCCCCGTACTGGTGCCTCTTCCTGTATCTGATTTTTTTTACATTGCGGCCATTGAAATCAATGGCCGCAATGTAAAAACAAACAAACCAAAAACCACTTTCCCTCCCTCTCCCAAGCTGTGTGGGTGGAAGTGGGGACACTCCACACCCACCCTGCCCACCCTGGATTTTTTTTTTTTAAACAGGACCCGGGCTCTGGACTGCCACCGGCAGCCCGGCGGTACCTAGGGCTATGGAGACAGCTGAGATCTCCTCCAGGAGCTCACACATGCTTGGCTGGCACTCTCTGGCAGCTGGCAGACAAGACTGGTAGCCCCCCCAATCGCCTTTTACCTGTGGTCCTTCCAGGTGGTGGCGGCGGCGACAGCAGCGCGACGTGGACCCGGCTGCACTAGGCCTTCTGGGGAACTTCCAGGTTTCCCCGGAAGACCTGGTGAAGTGCTGAAGCCAGCGCTGCAGAGAGATCCGTGCCACGCTGCTGCTGCTGCTGCTGCCGCCACCACTACCACCCGGAGGGAGCACAGGTAAAAGGCAATGTGGGGTGTGTGTGTTAGGTTACCGTTCTTGCCTTCTGGTTGCCAGAATGCCAGCCAGCCACATGTGGACTCCCAGAGGAGAGCTCAGCTGCCTCCATAGCCCTGCCTCCATAGCCCGAGTCCAGTCCAGTTTTAAAACAAAAAATCCAGACTGGGTAGGGGGTGTGTCCCCTTCCACCCGTGAATCCTGGGGGAGGGGGGAGAGGGTGTGGGGGGGGTTTCATTGATTTCGATGGGAACACTTCCCCATTGAAATCAATGAAAAAAAACGGTACCGGTAAACTGGTTTTACTGATAAAACCGATTTTTTTGAAACTGGTAATTGGTAAAACCGATACCTGTTTTTTTCACTTTGGTCCCACTCATACTGGCTGGCATGTGCAAATCCTGCCCTTATTTGGGGCTGTGTATGGATGGCAACTGGAGAGTGGAGACCCTTGCTAAGGATGGCTGGCAGACACATGTTTGGGTGGTGGTGCTGCTCGTGCTCGTGTCTGACTGCTCGAAGAGCCCCCCACACTACAGTACCCTCTCTCTCTCTGTGGCAGACATCCGCTACCACCCGTTGATGCCCACTGTTTGTGCCTGACTGATGCCCACCACCCACGCACACACATGCATGCTAGTGAGCTCGCTCTAACGGAGAGAGCCTTTCTTGTCCTCAAAGTTAAAAAAAAGTCTACAAACCTGGAAGCACCTCCTGTGCCCACTTGCTCCTCATCAGAGGAGCCAGCCACCACCACCAAAGGTCCAGGGGCTGGGACAGCAACCTCTTTGTCCTCCTCCTCCACCACCAACTCCGGGAGCACCACCTTGTCCCCCCAACATTTAATTAGAACAGTCTTCTTCATATTTTTTTTTAACCAACAACAACAGACAGCCAACAGTCACCCACCAACACTCACCAACCAGCCAAACCAAAACCAACAGTCAAACCAACACACCACACAGCCAAAACACATGAAATGAAACTGAACACCCAGCCAGTCACAACACACATGCTCTCACCCATAGAAGCACCGCAGTCACTCAAATTTCCAGTTTCCGGCACAATCACGGGATCTCGCGATACCTTTTTCCGAATGACCAAACCGAACCGAACTCAACCGAACTGAATGACTGAACCCAAAACCGAGTGACCGGACCGAACCGGACCGAACCGAACAACCAAACCAGAACCGCGATCTGTTTGCACATTCCTAAAGGAGATCCAGGTTGATCTAGATGGTATGAATATGTTACGGTCAGTTCCCAGGTGTGCTCCTTTTCTTAAATTTAGCTAGCAAGAGTGGTCCAAGTGTGTTGCAATTTGGCAATGCTTGACCCCCAAAACAAGGGCTAGGCATGGGTTAACAAATTGGTTGGGGACAATTGGAGCAGGAGCCTCTTTTATAAATGCAGCAAACATTGAAGTGTTAATGAATAAAGTGTCTTAAGCCACCAGGAACATGGGAAAATTAGATATTCCCATCACTGGATCATGTAACAAATTGACAGAGGGACAGGCAGCTATTAGCAGGATTCTTCCCACTTGGGAAATAATCCTTAAAAAGGATGAACTGTGCCTACTCTCCGGAATACAGTCTCTACAAAATAATGTG
Organism: Sphenodon punctatus; assembly: GCA_003113815.1. NCBI lineage: Eukaryota > Metazoa > Chordata > Lepidosauria > Sphenodontia > Sphenodontidae > Sphenodon > Sphenodon punctatus. The sequence goes on from QEPC01004719.1 coordinate 1,073,941, forward strand.
TCCTTAGTATTAGCTTGTATGCAAGCCCAAAGTCTAATCCAAAACGTAGCCATGGGGATGATCAGGCAATCAAAAGAGGGACATATCCCCATGGAATTAATCCATTTCATTAGTAAATTTCTTTACTGCCAACATGGAATGGAAGTTAAGTTGGGACCCTTAACTTGCTATTTCCATGTTTTTTAGTGCATGATTGAATTTGCAAGAGCCTTAACTCTTATTGTAAACCGGAGGTTTTTTGATTAAGGAATTCTATTTATAAGGGACCGAACTAAATTTACCTTTTAACCAACATCTTTTATTACTATTCTACACAAGTACAAAAAGGAAACTTTTTTTCTAAAAGAATATCAGTTTATTTAGAGAAGAAACAGATGGCATAAAGATACAATAAAAAGTTGTGTTTTTTTAAACACCCCCAAAACCAATGGTAAATAACAGCTGAACACTGTGTGGATAATTTATTTAGTGTGAATTACTGCATTAAAATTATTTAATATTGTCTTAAATAGACTGATGATTATCTTTAACTGCATAAGGTTCTTGAATGTAATATGGTGCAGCTAAAATTAAAACACAAAGGGTGTTTTCAAACATGACGCTGGCCCCATTGGGCCCACTTTGGCATGGGCGGACCAGTGTCAGTAGGGATGGGCGAACAGATTGCAGTTCATGTTTTGGTGTTCAGTTCAGTCCGGTTCCATTTGGTCATTCGGTTCGGTAGTTTGGTTCGTTTGCTGAGTTCGGGTTCGGCCATTCGGTTTGGTCGTGTTCGGTTAGGTTCAGGCGTTTGGAAAAAGTATCGGGAGAGCGCGTGATCGTGTCAGAAACCAGAAATTCAAGTGTGTGCAGAGCTGTGTGGTGAGAGAGTGTGTGTTTGTGGCTGGCTGTTCGGTTTTGTGTGTTTTGGCTGTTTGTGTTTGGTTTGGCTGTGTTGTTTTGGTTGGTCAGTGTTGGTGGGTGACTGTGTGTTGTTGTCTGACTGTGAGTGAGCTTTTTTGGGGGGGAAAAATGAAGTAGACTGTTGTCTTGGTTCCCTGGCTGGGGGCTGACTTTGTGCTCCCAGAGCTGATGTTGGTGGAGGAGGAGGAGCTGGAGGAGGAGCTGGAGGAGGAGGAAGTGGTCACTGGCCCAGCCCCTGGATTGTTGGTGGTGGTGGCCGGCTCCTCGGATGAGGAGCAAGCGGTGGGCACAGGAGGTGCTGCCAGGTTTGGAACCTTTTTTTTTACTTTGAGGACAAGAAAGGCTCTATCCATTAGAGTGAGCTCACTGGAGAGCAGGTGGGTGTGTGGGAGGTGGGCATCAGTCAGGCACAAACAGTGGGCATCAGCGGGTAGCAGTGGATGTCTGCCACAGAGAGAGGGGGTACTGTAGCATGGGGGACTCTTCCAGCAGTCAGGCATGAGCACGAACAGCACCCCCATCTAAACATGTGCCAGGCTTGCAAGGGTATCCATTCTCCAGTTGCCATCCCATTCCCTACACACTCCCAAATAAGGGCAGGATTTGCACGTGCCAGCCAGGGTCTCTCTAGTTGCAATCCCTAGCATCCCCTAGCACCCCAATGAGGGCAGGATTTGCATGTGCCAGCAAGGGTACTTCAACTTGCCATCTCTACTAGCACCCCAAGGAGGGCAGGATTTGCACGTGCCAGCAAATGGGCTTATCCCTCCACAGCACCCGAAGAAGGGCAGGATTTGCACATGCCAGCCAGGGCCTTTCTATTTGCAATCCCTAGAATCCCCTAGAACCCCAAGGAGGGCAGGATTTGCATGTGCCAGCCAGGGTCACATCTCCCGTTGCCATTCCTAGCACCCCAAGGAAGGATGACAAGAGGCATCGTCATAAATGCATGATATTACTTTGGTGTTCTTAATGTGATCCCTTTTCAGAGAGGAATCAGATGCCGACCCCAGCACTGGTGCCAGACCAAGGAGGACCAGTAGGTGGAGGTCACCAGTGACACCCCCCAGACATTTGGTGGAGAAGGTTGGAAGTCTGGAGGTTTTATGAGATGGGCGACGGAATCACCATATGCAAGGTAAGGCATGGGGCCTGGAACAACAAGGAATGGATTGCCCTATGTCCTGTTAGGAATGGAAGTCCCCTGCAGAGAGAGATTAGCCACCCAGTCCACCCACTTGTGGAGACAGAATGCAGGCAGGGCTTGACATACCATTTGTCTGACACAGTATGGTACTTCTTATGCACCTATCTTTTCATGCTCTTTAGTTCTGTGGCAAAAGAATCAGGAGGCAGAAAGAGGGGACCTCATCGGGGCTCATTGCCCATATTGAAAAGCTCCACGGCCTGAAGGTGAGGCGGCAGGAGGACTCTGGCGTGGCCGTGGAGCCTCAGCCCTAGAAGAAGGGGGGGAAGGTAACCCAGAAGTGCTGCCATGTAAGCCCTTCCCCCTCCTCCAGCCCCAATATGGAGTCCCCCGGGCCCCGGGAGTCTGCTGCGGCCCAGGCCTTTCAGGCCAAACTTGAGAGGCCTGGCCACCAAATGATGAAGGGTGTCCGCTGACTGGAGAACTGCCTGATGTAAGAGTTCCAGGCGCTAGAGGTGGAGAAAAAGATGGTGGAGGCGTATGCCCAGTACGTCTCCGCCGTGATGGAATGCCTGGAACTGTACCACCAGGCGGCCTCCAGGTGGCATCGGGACGTGGAAAGAGACATGAAGTTTGCCATCTCCCATGGCTACAAGATGGAAGTGGATCAGATGACTGCCCTTGAGTTCTGTGCTGCACCCCAAAGCCTTCTGCCTGTCCCCCACATCCCGGGGTACAGGCCCAGAGATTAATAGTTTTTCCTTTATAAGTTTCCTTTAAATTTCTTGTTTTGGTTTCATAATGTTGTTGTTGGTTTGTTGTTGTTGTGGTTGTGGTTGTAAATAGTTTTAATAAAAGTTGTTATATTTGTTGTTGTGAGCTTCATTTCACCTGTCCGATCTTTTATCCCAAAATGCTGAAGTTCTGGAAGGCAGGTGGCAGAATCTCAAAGAGCTTGTAGATTCCTACCAGCAGCATCTGGGTGTCTCGAGCATAGTAAAGGTATTAACCCAAAGATGTGCCAGGCAGCAGCAGGGTCTCAACTTGCAGACAGCCCCCCAGGAGGGGCAGGGCTTGTGTCTGTGTGGGTGTGCCAGAGAGAAAGATAGACAGGCTCCTTGGCAGCGGGCGGTGGGTGCTGGTGGTTAGACAGTGGATTGCTGGTTGTCAGGGTACATAACCCTTTGCACAGACAGCATTTTATGGACCCGGTGGGTGGGGGCCTTTGGCAGAAGCAGGTTGTCAGGCTACAGAATCCTTTGCACAGAGAGCATATAGGCCTGGGTGGTGGGGGCCTTTGGCACCAGCAGACATTGGTTGCCAGGGTACAGAACCCTTGGCACAGATGGCATATAATCCTGGCCTGTGGGCCATTAGCACCAGCAGACATTAGTTGCCAGGGTACAGAACCCTTGGCACAGATGGCATATAGGCCTGGCCTGGGGGACATTGGCACTAGCAGCAGCAGACATTGCTTGCTAGGGCAGGAAGTTCGGCAGCATGGCATGAGCGGCGGTCAGGCAAACTGAGGCAGGGTTCGAGCTTTGCAACCTGGGCAGGTGGGCAGACAGGTAGCGTGACATGAGAGCAGTAGGGCAGGCAGGCTTGGGCAGGCTTTGAGCTAGGCAACCTGAGTGAGCAGACAGGCACCTTGGTATGGGAGGCAGGAAGGTGGACTGAGGCATGCTTTGAGCTTGGCGGTGAGCTGAGCAGGCAGACAGGCAGAGTGGCATGAGAGGCATTAGGGCAGACAGGTTGGGACATTGGCAGCAGGGCTCTCCAGATAGGCTAGCAAAGACTGTGCAGTGCTAGGGAGCGAGAGCCAGTCAGTGTCACATAGGCCTTGTCTATGTACCCTTGTCCAAACACAAAAGTTCACACAGCAACTTAAAGTCCAAGAGAATTGAGGTCCAGGCTAAGAATGATGAGGGGACAGGGCTAAAGGGGCTGGGCAGGGGCAGGGGCCTGCTGGTTGGTGAGGACAGCACTTTTTAGATAACCATGACAAAGCCACAGAACAAGGATTCTGGCCTGTAGGAGAAGGAGGAGGAGGAGGAGGAGGAGAAGGAGTCCCATCCTGACTGCCCCTGGCATGGGATGGTATGTGCCACTGCACCATCAATCCATGTCCAGGGGAAGCTTGGGTAATCCCAGCAGTTGATGTTTCACCTATAGGAACAGCAACTGCTCCACCAACTTGTTCCCCAATCTTAGGCGGTACGGGGAGCAAATGTCTTCCGCCACAGAGAACACCCGCTTGCTGGGGACACTGGTTGGTGGGCAGGACAGGATACCCTTGGCCACTTTTGACAGGGCCAGTCACACGTTGGCCTTGCCAGCCCAGTAGGCCAAGGGATCACTGCTGGGATTAATGCATGGCTCCTCCTCCAGGTAGGTCTCCACTGCTGCTGAGGCACCATCATACTCCCTCTGGTAGCTCTGGGTGGGCACCACCTGCCCCACTTCCCTCAGCCACGCTGCTTGCCCCATGCTCCCCAAAGTGACCTGCACACAGTAGGAGCTGCTGGAAGTAGGGGTCCTGCTGCTGCTGTTCATCCTCCTTCTAGTGCTGCTGCTACTGCTAGGGCTGGGGGCAGGGATAGACCCAGATGGCTGGAAGGGGATGCTGCTCCCACCATCCCTAAGGGCATCCTGCTGCATGGCCTGAGCTGTCTGCCGGACCTTCTGCACCAGCACACCCTACTGGAGTCCATAGACCACTGTCTCATGAGCCATGCTGCCCTTGACACTGGGGTCCAGCAATATTGCCAGGACATATTCCTCCCGGTGCAGGAGCTCATCAAAGCATGCACTCAGCCCCGCCTTCAGCTTCTATGTCAGGTCAAGTGCCTCATCTGAGATCTTCCTGCCTGGAGGGCCACAATCCTGCCCCCTGAGAATCTCATCCAGGATCCTCTGGAGACTATGGACCAGGGGGTCACCTGGCTGAGGTTGGTGGTGGAGCTGTTCACAGTCTCCGTCATGTCCTGGGACAGTCTCAGGACCAAGACTGTGTGAGCTAGAATCTCCCATTCCTCACTGTTGTACCCTGGAGGTGCCTCAATGTCTGTCTCCAGTTCCACCTGATGAAGGGCGGCTTTCTGCTCAAGAAGCCGCTCGAGCATCAGGAAGGTGGAATTCCATCTGGTGGAGACATCCTGGATGAGCTGGTGCACCAGGGACCCTTGCTCAGCCTGCTTCTCCTGGAGGAGCTCGCTGCCCTTCACACTCCGGTTAAAGAACCCCACCAGCTTCCTCCCCCATTTGACCAGGGAGCTAAGGATGTCTGGCCCAATCCCCTTCTCCCCCCAGCCAAGAGTGACCTTCACCACAAGATGGAGGGTGTGTGCAGCGCAAGGGATGCTTGTGAAGCCCCCGTCATGGACTGCCTTTAGTATATTGGTCAAGCTGTCTGTGACCACACACCCCTTCTCTTGGAAGCCAGTGCCACAGTGCCCTGCCGATGGCCTTGACAGATTCCCCCACCCCAGATCATTCATGGTGGACTGACGGTGCTGCTGGGGAGGCTCCTGCTGCTGTTCTACTCCCCTAGAAGGAGGAATACTGCTCCTGCTGCTAGAGGCAGCAGTTAGTGCTGGTGCAGGACGCTTGCCCACTGAAGGAGCCGGGCGACTGACCCTGAAGTTGGGAACCCACTTGTATCCACTTCCCCTGCCTTCCCGCTGAGCAGCAGAGCACTGTGCATGACTTTAGGTGCCTTGTCATTGCCATTGTCCCCAGGTTGCTGAGTACCTACCCACACTTTACCACCTTTTTGCACACAGTGCACTGCAACTCTCTGGGATCATCTGCCTCCACCTGCTTAAAATGATTCCAGACTGAAGATTCCCCCCCACTCCTGCCTTCTGGCCCACCCCGGGTGACACACTGCTTCCAGCGCTGCTGGGAGGGGTAGAATGTGGTGGTACTGGCAACACACGGCTGGGAGGAGACTCAGCCATTGCCTCAGCTTCAGACATCTGCTCTGCATCACTAGTGTCTGCCTCTGACTCACTGTCCTCGGCGATCACGGTGATGTCCCATGAAGGGGAGTATTGGGACCCTAAGGCTAGACTGCCTGTGCCCGCCATGCTGCTGGCACTCTCCCTGTGCCCCCCTCTATAGATGCTAGTGCTGCTGCTGCTACTGCTACTCCTCTCCCTACTGACATTGCCCTGGAATTGGGCCCTGCCTCTAGCAGCCGGTATGGGATCCACAGCTCTGGAGTCCTGGGGATCGCCTCAACATTGGGGGACATTGGGGGACCTGTAGGAACATTGGAAGCAGTACCAGCACCTGGCCCAGCACCACCAGCAGCAGAGACAGACACAGCCTCAAGTCCTGCAGGTCTTCCAGTGCCCTGTGTGGCAGTGGAGGAGGGCACTGCCAGGAGGCGACGCTGAGCTACTGAAGCCTGGGGCCCTAAAGCAGGCCTGCTGAGTTTGGGACATGGTGATGTGCTCGGGCTACTGCTGCTGCCTGCTGCCACTCCCCTGACACGTCCCTTCTGCCTCTGGCTCGTGCCCCATTGCCTCCCCTACGTGCAGCAGACCGGCCTCTCCTTCCCGTCTCCATTTCTCCCTCCAAAATAATGTTTTAATATTGTTTTTTTAAATTTTATTTAAAAACAATTTATTTACATTTTTAATCTAATATATATGATTTCTATCTACACTAAATCTAACTGCTATAACTATTCTAAATGCTATCAACTAAAAGGATTATCTATCTAATAAGTAAAAAGGCCTACTCCTACAAACACTTAAACTAAACACTGAACACTGTATCTCTATCACTAAGCTAACTCCTACAACTGTCTACTATCTCTAATCTCTCTCTCTATATATATATGGAATGGGGGGAATCACAAACAACACAAGGAGGGATAAAAAACTGAAATGAAACCTAAATCAATCTAATAATCCTACTCTAAATGAATAAAAAAACAGGGGAAGGGAATCAGGGATGGAATAGAGAGAGAGAGGGAGAGGGAAAGGTTTCAATGGAGGGGGGAGGGAGGAATGAAGATTGAACACAGGGAGGGGTAAAAACAAAAAATAACACCTAAATCTATCTAATATAATCTAAATAAATGATAATATGGAGGTAAATGGGTTAGATGGGTGAAATAGGATGAGGATGGCAATGAATTAGGAATCCTGCTGGGAGAGGGAGCCTTCTGAAATGCCTGCTGTCAGGAACAGTGACTAGCTCAGAAGGTGTTGGAAAGGACGGAGGCTGTCAGTTTTGTTTCTTGCTGCGCCCACCTCACCACAAGCCCCATTGACTTCGTGCAGCCTAGCCCATGGCCAATTGCAGGCTGTGAAGCCAGTCGTCTGAGGTGAAAAGGGATGGTGATTGTTCAGGCTGGCTGCTACTCCAAGCCTCTCCACCTCAGTGCCTGGAAGTCTGCTCCTCAGCTGACTCCCCCTGTCATGTTTTGCCTTATAGTGACATGTCTTTGCCACCCGAACTCACGCAAATGTGATCCAAACTGACCAAACTGTTCGGTCATTTCGATATTCGGAATCGAGTTCAGTTCAATCCGTTTGTGTTCGAATTCAGGTTCTGTCATCTGAACAGGCCGAGTTTGGGCCGAACTCCAAACTTCCTAACAGTGTTCGCCCATCACTAAGTGTCACAGAGTTACATTTGTTCCGGGCCCACCAGATGTGGGCCTGATACAAACCTGGCCTGTGGTGGAGTGCAGGCCGGAAATGTGGGTGTCAATCAGAATAGGCCCATGATCCTGCCCAGCCAGGCCAGAGTGGGTGAGCCAGGCAGGAACATTTGTTCCTGACAGTGGCTCGTCTGGGCTTGAGGTGTTGCAATGGTGCACAACCATGACTGCCTGTAATAGGCAGTCATGAATGTCCCATCATGTCATAGGAGCAGGAAGATGGCAGCAGCAAGAGGGTACAGCTGGGTCGCTGCACGTCACTTTCTGCCCCCTCTCCTCCAACAGGTCAGGCTGTGGGGATATGTATTCCTGCCGTTGGAATGCATCTGACTGGGGGAAGTGCTCCCCCCTACCAGGTAGGTTTAATGACATCTCGTCAGAGCAGTTAACAACAGCCAAATTTAGACTGTCCATTAGGCTGAAATGAGATTTCTCAAAAAGGAGAAATCTCATCCAAATCATAGTTCGGGAGTTCATCTCCAGACAAACCAAGAACCTCTCAATGCTTGATCGAATTCTCTGGCAAAATATATATTGAAAAATAATTTTAAAAATTCATTGTGCGTGCACAAAATAGCCCAGCAGTCATTTGTGCTTGCACAATTAATTTCTTTTATTTTTAAAAAAATATTTTTTCTCAAGAATTTGGTCGGACATTAGGAAATCAAAGGGAGATTGATACCAGTTCCCAAAATTGTGAGATTCCTTGCAAGCAGAAAAATTGCTGCTTTGCCTCAACCCTACTTTTTAACAGAGTTTGCATGGGAATTAAATACTTTCTTCATGATACAAAAAGCAAGGGAATATGAGAACAGAACATTGATTTCAACCATGGCATAGAACAATTGTCTTTAAAAAATTTAGGAAGCAAATCTTTACTTTATCCATATGTTTAAAGACTGAGTGCAACCGACAACTCCTACAAAACCATCATCCAGAGCAGGAGTGGCCAAACCATGGCTCAGGAATTACATGCAGCTTTTCAGCAGTTTAAGTACAGTCCTGGACCACAGACTGACTTAATGGTCCTGCATGTTACTTCATTTCACCTAATTCTTAGCTGCTAAATTGGAGCTACTCCTCAATCCAACCAACCAGGTTTGCAGGGTATTAGCTCCACCACTCAATCATGAAGCAGAGGAGGCTTGTGTGTGCATACATGCATGTGTATCTTGTGGCTCTTGAATATATAAAAATATGTTCATGATATGTTTAAATATGTTTAAAATATGTTATGTTTAGTACGTGGCTCTTTGTTTTGGCAACTGTGGCCACCCCAATCTAGAGAATGTACTATGTAGTATGCAACAAAGGTTTTTGGAGGTTTCCTCAGAGTTCAGGGTGACCTATATGTTTAAAATATGTTAAGAAATTTACATGACATCCCTCATACCTAGAACAGGCAATCCAGCCTCAGGAAGTTCTCTATGCCTTTGATATAGGGAGGCAATTATGAGTTTAAGTGTTTTTCTTCAGTTCCTGGAGTCTTGGGATTACCTGAGAATAATTTACCTCTCATTAGGAATAATAATACCTTTCATCTTTAACTTATTAACTTATCTTCTTGTTGCTAGAAAATATTGAAAAGAGGAATATAAGGACTATAAACCAATAGTAACAAAGGAGGAAAGATCCCAAAATGTATTTTAAAAAAAATATTCACAATATTTTTAGGACTACGTCCTTATATTGGAATATTTGAGGTTGGTAATTCTACAGTTAACACTGTCATTCCCTGAAATCTTTGTGTTGGCTAGCTACCATGCACAAGTCAGAGTGGAGCTTGTCCAAATTATAAGTGGCTGGGAGAGGGTAATAAAAAACTTACAAATTAGTTTTATATTTATTTTATTTATTTTTCAAATTTATACCCCGCCCCTCCTGCGAACAGCTCAGGGCGGCTTCCAACAATAAAATATGCATAAAAACAAATATAAAACAATTTAAAATACATAAAAAATACAGGGCCCCAGGACACATTAAAACAATAAACAATAAACAAACCAGTTTTGCACTGGTACTTTTCATTTATACTAGTGTAAGCAAATGAAAACTAAATCAGTATCACTTATTGTTGCTTTATAAAGTAGCTTTCAACATGTCAATGCTTCAGGCTTGCAGCAATAGTGAGACTATGTATCATTCCCACCTACAGTAAATTATAGGGGTGGGACCCCGGGGCAATTACCGGATACCGGATTTACCAGTTTCCGGTTCTCAAAGAACCGGATTCTTGGATTAAATCCGGTATCCGGTACCGGTTTTATTTCATTGATTTCAATGGGGCACTGTGTCCTCATTGAAATCAATGAAATACAATTAATTCCTCCCCCCTCCCCCTCCCAGGCTGCACGGGTGGAAGGGGGGACACCCCCCACCCACCCTGCCCAGCCTGGATTTTTGTTAAAAAAAGAGCCCACCCCCCCAGCACCAGCGGCCGCGGCGTCCCC
>QEPC01004719.1:1089224-1125503 GCA_003113815.1 Sphenodon punctatus
CATGGATGACAGTGGCAAGGTCAGAGTCTGAGAGATACGGCCGAAGCCGCTGGACAAGATGTAACTGCCGAAACGCACTCCCCGCCATGGCCACAACCTGAGATTCCAGGCTGAGCCATGAATCGAGGAGCACACCCACACTCCATACCTGCGAGACCATGGGAGTGCGATTCCCCCCCCCCAAGAGGAGAGTCAATCACTCCCAGGCCCCCCAGGCCCTCACCCACCAACATCACCTCCATCTTGTCAGGATTCAGCTGCAGATGGCTCAACCATAGGAAGGGGAACAGAAGGAGAGACAAGGGGTCTAACATTCATGAAGATGCGAGGTCTCAGGTGCACGTACTTGACATGGTTTTGTTGAGAATAACAGTAGGCAGGTCCATGTGGCAAGGATAAGGGTACACAGACCATAGGTATAGGATACCTTCTAATCTTCATGCAACAGAGAGTCCAGATCACACTCCGTTCACTGTTTTGCCCATCAGCTGAACCTTATTATGCAGCAAGCCATAGCCCAAATAAGACAATGGGGTAAACAGTCACCTGTTTACTTGGATGCAGCATCTATGTTGGCATGGGTCTCCCTTTAAGAACAAAGACGATGCAGGCTGGAGCTGGATGGATGCAAAACAGGTCTTCTCATTGTCCTCTTCTTTTCTCCCCTCCTTCTAGTCTTCATGCAATGTAGAGTCCAGATCATCACCTGTTTACTTGGGTGCAGTGTCCATGTTGTCATGGTTCTCCCTTTAAGGACAAAGACCATGCAGGCTGGAGCTGGATGGATGCAAAACAGGTCTTCTCACTGTGTGGGTCTTCATTCAGAATAGATCATCTTCAGGTCTGTTCAGTGCCTGTACTGGAAATTTGATCGGCATTCCTTGCATTGGGCAAACAGAGCTATTGTGTTGTTGTTGAATAGACAGCATTGCTAGAGCAATCAGATGGTCCTCTGTCATGGTACTTCTCAGAAAGTTTTAAATTCTTTTTAGAGCTGAGAAGCTTCGTTCTGCTTTAACAGTTGTGAGAGGTGTTGTCATCACAATCTTCAACAGTTTAACCACCTCTGAAAAGGATTTGTCCAAGTTGTCCATGTTCAGCACAGCAAGTAGTGTAGAGGCATCTTTGGTGGAATGGAATTCTGACCTGTCTTCATACAAAGTCCCAAGCTCACTCCTGAGTCGGTCTCTCTCCAGCATTGGGTAGACTTCTGTTGCCGCATTAAATGGTTGGATGGGAAAGTGTTCACTGTGCCTTTGAAACAAAGTCCCCTGCACCAAAGTTGCACTCTCTAGATGTTTCGTGAATTGAAATCTGTCACACACACACTTCCACAGTGATATCTTCCACAGGAAATATCACACACTTCCACAGCGATCTGCTCTAGTGTGTCCATGCTAGGGGCACTTCTGCCCATTCGAGAATTCTCCAGCAGCTCTGAGTGCAGAGTTCCAATGGAGTCCCTCACTTTATTGATGGCTCTTACGAAGTCAGTAGTGTATCTCTGAATACCTACAGAGTGAAGGTTTGTTTTTTTTGAGCTCCCTGCAAAGTATGTCCATGTATGGCATGATTCTGTGGAACAAGGACAAGAAGTAGAGGAACTCCCCATCAGATTCCAGCATGTTCATGTATGACATGGTCTCAATACCAGTCTTGGCATCACGACTATCTACTCGTATTTGTTGAAAGCACTCAACCAGATCCTCTCTGTGCTCATAGATGACCTCGACTGTCCGTACACTGAAGTTCCAGCGTGTTTTAGCTACTTTGGGGAGCCTTCTCTTCACCACTGCATCCAGAACTTCAGTCCTGTTTGGAGACGAACTGAAGAAAGCAGGGATAACAGACAGAATTTTAAAGAAAATTCTTACTTGTCTTATTTGGGCTACGGCTTGCTGCATAATAAGGTTCAGCTGATGGGCAAAACAGTGAACAGAGTGTGCGTTTGGGTATACATCCCTTATCTTCCTCTGGACTCCACCGTGCTCTCCACTCATCATGCTCACTCCATTTTAGTTCTGAGCTATGAGTTTCTGTTTCTCAGAGTCCCTTGGGAGAGCAGCATTGAGTTTTTCAAGCAAGCTGTCAGTAATTGTTTCTGCACGGGAGTCTGTCAAGTGTGTGAAGCTGAAAAAAAGGTCCACGGTTGAACCCCTACCATCGATGTAGCAGAAAATCATGACAGATTGGCAGACGGTTGAGACATCAGTTGTGTCATCAGCTTCGATAGCCACAAAATCTGCATTTTTAATTTCATTAATTATGTGGTCATAAGCAATTTCCAGCATGCAGTAGAGGAGTTCGTTCTGCATGGTTTTCGAAGTCCCCTTGAAGACAGTTGCATTCTTCAAATGTTGCTGTAGTGTACTGTCACCTGTGGCAAGTACGTTTATTGAACCTCTAAAAACCTCTGGATTGACAGATCCCTCGCTTTCATCATGTCCATGTAGCACCAATTCAAAGGCACCACAAAACTTGATGCAGTCAAATATTCTGTACAGAATGGATCGATTTTGATCCAAGTCCTCATTATGCTTCCTTACAGACACACAGTAGCCTTCATTGAGTCTCTCAGCGATTTTTGTTTTTACCAACTGTGACAGGTTTAGGCAGTTGTCAAGTTGGCTTTTACAAGAATCATGCTTCTTTGTCTTCTCAGACAGGTGCTTAGTGTCCTTGACTCACGTCTTTGTCCATGCTGCATCACCACCAAACAGCAGGCAAGGAAAACAGAACAACTACTACTTGGAAACACTGCCACATAGCCACCAGAACTTCTCGTACCAGGATGTGTGGAACCTACATGTATAGCCTTTCCCTCTGTACTGTGCAGCTTGTTCTATTTGCAGTTCTGGATGGTGAGGTCCCATGTCTTTGATCTGAAGTTTCTCTTCATAAGTCAGCGTAGTGAATGGCTTTGCAATAATAGCAACCATGGTATTCATTTTCAAGTGTAGGCTCTGACCAGAAAGAGGAGGAAAATGGGGATTTGGCACTAGCAGCACTCTCACAAAGATATTAACATTCCCCCCAACCTTGCCTTTTGTCCCTCACCTTAAAGTGATGTCTTATGAGTAAACAAACAAATAAAAAAATTATTTCACATATGCAAAGCGATCCATTTTCATAATCCACTGTCCCATTCAAAATTAACCAAGACAGTAAACAAACTAATTTATTGAATACCTTATGTAGAAACAATTTTTAAAATTTTATATTTATCCTAAATTTGGTCTTTCTGGGAACAAGAAGAAACCACCAGAGACAAACAATTAGAAACTTCATTAACTTGCATAGTATTTGTACAGTGTTAAAGTCTTGAAATGTGTTGACGAACGCTTTCTCGGAGTGCTTGAAAGAAATGTAACTGTCCCACTCTTTATAGATGCACTCCATCTACACCATACAGGGACAGCTGATGTAGAACCTATGCCAGATTGTAGTAGCCCACCTTTGATGACGCAGAAAAGCATCCATTAGTCTGTTCACATTTCTCATCGATTTCCTAAACCGACAAAGTGCACCAGAATCAGTCGGGCTTGGCCTTGCATTCCTATTGACTGCTCTTTCAATTAAATCAGACACCAAAATGTTGCTTCTTGGAAAGGAGTGGATGATATGGCGTAGGTCACGTCTCATGGCACTCGCCAACTCTAGACCAGTAAGGTCGCCCACATCATTTCCACCACAGTGGATCACAATTCCTGTTGTAGGTGGAACATCACGTCTCCTCTGAATCATATCCAACGTTGGAACAATCTAAGCCATCTCATTCCTCCTCTTCTGAACCACCAGATTTCATCATTCTGGTTGTCTCAGGAAAAGCTAAGCCCCTCTTCACAGACAAACTGCTCCAAATGGCGAATGTAGGAATTGCCAATGATCCAGATAACTTCTGCCATACTTTGGATCAGGATGCAAACATAATGACAGTGCAATCCACAAGAGTAGCACAGACAAGAAAGATAGACACAGGGGTCTGTCCTCCAACTCCAAGGTACTGCAGAGAAATGGTACAGAATTGCAGGTGTTATTGTACTAATTTGGTATGTCCTTTGGCCCCCTGTACCCTTATAATGTGGTGCACAAGGTGATCCCTGTGGTGCAGAAAGGCGGAGGACAGAAGGAGGTGGTACTACTTGGCCACTCTCATATGCAGCAACATAAATATGTTCAATACGTAAGTAACCCCAGGGCCACAGCAAACTCGCTGCAGCATGCTGTGCCAAGTGGAGCAGAATGGCACATTGTTATTACACTGTGTATGATACACACACAGCACAAAAGCAGCAGTGTAGAGTTCCACTTCTCTCACAGACCCCCAACCATGCTACACAGTTCTGTTGCAGTGTAAAATGCAGCATCTGCTGCAGCCGGACAGGCCATTAGACTAGCCATTAATGAACTGAACCAACATGTGGCATGGCCATCTTGCAGAAAAGTCTGCCACAACATCCCACCAAACTGTAAAGGGCGGAGCCATTATAGAATGCAAGGAACATTCCAGAAAAGATTACGCTGGAAACTAGTCCTTCAAGCTCCTAGGTTCCTTCACCTGAAAGACAAAAAGCAGACATTTTAGGTGGAAAACAGCAAAGACAGGAACCATTTTAACCAAGATCCCCGGCAGACAAATGCCTGTCCAAGCAAACAGGCCCTTTTTAAAAAGTCTGGCCAGTTGCAGGGCTTCACTGCAAGCAAACCAGGTCCATCCAGACCAGCATCCCTAGTAGCTACACCCTATCCCCGACAGCCAAACGCATGTCCAAGCAAACAGTCTGGCCAGTTGCAGTCCTGTATAGTAACCAAACATGTTGGGCTGAATAAACCAAATTCAAACTATGCATTTCTGTTTCTCCACAAAACCGGCAAGCAAGATTCTCAAAAGCACAGTCACAAGCAGAGAGGCAAAAACCTACTTTTCATCAGGGGGCAGCAGTGAAACAGCAAAGGAGTAGTCATTACCAGTGGACCCACAAATTCACAGAATGGCCTCGCTCTACTCATTCTTGTGAGGAAAAGGAAAGCAGCAGTGCATCATGCAAGCACAGAGCAAGCAAAACAAACCAGAAACTTAGGCCATTGACCCATTGCTAAGGATTAGCAATTGACCCAATGCTAAGGATTATGTGAAGTCCTTAGCACTACACATCACGAAAACGGCAACATGGAGTTCCACTTCTCCCAAAACAGAAAACATGCTTCACACAGTTCTGTTGCAATGTAAAAGGTATCTGAGTTTCTACAATGAACCTTCCTGCAAGGACTACTAATTAGTGAACCAACCTGTGGCATGACCTTCTCACAGACAAGCCTGCAATATCCCATGCTAGACTTCAAAAGGGTAGGCCAGGCCAGGGCCATTTTCAAATGTAGAGAATATTGCAGCAAAGATTTGAAATATTTTCCATCAAAGCCCCTAGATCCCCCTACCGAACACAGAGAAAGCAGACGGTTTAGGCTAGAAAACAACAAAGAAAGGGAACACCACTGACTTCAACAAACCATTTTGTGGGGGCTCCAGCTACACAAAATGGCTACTGTCTTTTTTGCACATGCTTTGTGCTTGAGAGAGCAGAGGAGGGAAATCAGCAGTACATCCTTTGCAGCATGCGTTGCAACTAGCATTGATCATAGCAAGCTAGAGGCCTAATATTCAGCTGCTCACATCAGAACTTGATATTCTAGGTCAGCAGCTCAATATTTGTCTTCAGTCAACCCTTAGACACAAGACACATCAATCTTAATTAGGAAAATGCAATAGTGGTTTCCAAGTGAGAAAGGAAAAGCAAAGTTGTTCACACTACTCGTAGTATCTATCTCTTCAACAACAGTCTTTACTTTAGTAAAAGGTTATTGCAGTGCAGAGATACTACTACTAGTGTGAACATACAATATTGTTAGCACTTGGAAACCACTATTGCATTATCTAATGGAAATGGCTGATAAGGGTTTTTAAGTCTATTCTTTCAAGTTAAGAGTATTCACCACACAGCAGCAAGTTCAACTTTACTCAATTAAAAAATTAGAATTAATGTCTTGAGGCAGCTGGCAGCACAATCCTTTTTATTTATTTATTTATTTATTTATTTACTTCAATTTTATCCGGTACCCTCCTGCTCACAGAGCAGCTTGGGGCGGCTTGCAACACACAGAATCAACAATTACAATTCATAATTAAAACATACTATGGGTGATTTCAGAAGTGACGTGGTGAATGTCTACCACAGTCAACCTCAGTCAAATGCGGGTGGTGGTTAAAGTGCCGTTATGTCTGTTTGCTCACATCCAGATTTTCACCATAGTCAAAGGTGGCCCGGGGTGAAGCTAACGACGCTTCGTGAGGTCGGGGCGGGAGGAAGTCCAGAAGTGTGGTGAATGGTCACCATGGCAGAGGTGAATGAAAAGTAACTTCTGAACGGAAACCTGCAGTCGCGGTAGAAGGAATTGACCCCAGCCGCGGTGCATTCTGGGGCTTGAACTGCGGTCCACATCTCCACTGCATGTCTGTTGTGTTCCCCCGGCCCATGTTCTCTCTGATTGCCCCCGGGTGGTGGTCACGATTCTGTCACTTCTGTTGGGGCCGCACGTGTCACCACAGCCCGCGGTGAATCCGTTCACACCGGGGTGGGATTCACTGTGGTGAATTGGAATGCGTCACTTCTGAAATCACCCTATTACTCACAAAATAAATTAATTTAAAATATTCTAAAAATACTAAAAATATACTAAAAGGGAAGAACCAATCTGTATGTAATAACCATATATGATATCATCCCATAATAATCACTATTTATTATAACCTCCCCCCTCTAAAGACAAGTCCCCCAGCCCCCGTGGTCCCCCCAAAAATCCAAGGCCAAGCCCCAGCCGGGTCCCCAATGTACTTACCCAGCAGGCCCGAGCCCAGACAGGGCAGGCTGAGCTCAGCAGCGTCTCCTCCCCACTGGAGGACAGGATTCTGGGCTTGATGATGGACCCTTGATCTGATTTGGCACTACCTAACTTGCTTCCTTGAGATGATTATTGTTATTATTATTATTTTTCTTTTTATAAGCTTTTATTGTTTACTTATAAGATACATATAACGACCACGTTGAAAAATTTCCCGTACAATAAATCCGAGAAACGCTTGTGGTCAGATATTCCATTTCATATATTAGTAACTTTATATAAACCCAACGTTGTGAAAAAGGAGGAGAGAGAAACAAAACCCCACACACAAAATGTCACTTTTTTGAGATTGGAGCTTCTTCTTTTCTTGTAACACAACTTGGCCTTATTATATTGTCTTAAAAGAGCAGTTGTCGATCTATTTCCCCCCTTTTCTTCTCTTCCAAGGTGGTTATCACTGGTGTCCAGGTTACTTAGAAAATATGTCTTTTGTCCTGAAGCGCTGCATGGAGCATTTCCATCGAATATAAGAACCATAGCTTTTCGTAAAGTTCTTCCATAGAGAACTCCTCAGTTCCCTTCCAGTGTTTAGCAATCATCGTTATTGCGGCCAAACAAATAACCTTACAAGAATTCTGATATTGGATCATATTTTTTGTTTTGGGGTATAGGCCCAGCAGAGCAGTTTCCATTCTGTATGGGACCACTTCCCCCACGACTTTGTTATTTAATTTCCACACTTTGCCCCAGAATGAACGCACTACCGGGCACTCCCACCAGCAGTGCTTATAGCTACACACACTTCCACAGCCCCTCCAGCAAAGTCCTTTCCCAGAAGAATCCGTGAACCTCATTTTTACAGGAGTTAAATAGAACCTCAATGTTAGCTTTATCTGTACCTCTCTAATCTCTAGAGAAGTCATGCAACTGTTCATGAGGTTCCATATCTTTCTCTCCTCCTCCTCACCTATTTGGATCTTTGTGTCTTTTCTCCATGCCTCCATATAGCTTAAAGGTGATTTGTAATTTATCTCCTTTAGTACTTTATATATTTTACCTAATCTGCCCGAGGTTTCACTCCTATTAAATAATAGTTTTTCTAATTTGTATGGTTCTCTATTGAAGTTCTCTATATTCTGAGTTGTATTTGCTAGTCCTTTTAGCTGTAAGTACTGAAAGATATTCACCTTTTCCTGTAACATTTTTTCTAACCTATCTGGGGGCAGGAATTTTCCCCCTCCAAAAAACTGGCCCATCCTCACAACACCCTTGCTTTCCAATAAGCTCCGTAAACCTGGAGCGATTCCCCCTTTTTTGGCCTGTATTGAATCTGTAGGTGTAAAGGGGGAGAAACTCCCTCCCATTCCCATTTTTTCCCTTATGTTATACCAATGCCTACACAGAGTGTCTGCGAACGGGTGTTCCCTACTGATTCCTGTGAGTAGTCTCCCTTGGCCCACTATAAGTTCTTTTAATGCCTTCACCTGTGAAATTTCCTTTTCTAATCTCACCCACTCTGGTGCAGTTTCTTCGTGATACCAATTGTGTATCCCCATTAAAATTGAACCTTTATAATATAGTTTTATATTAGGAAGATTAAGGCCCCCTTTCTCCTTGAGTTGCATTAAGGAGCTTTTCCTAATTCTTGGCTTCTTGCCATTACATACGATATCCGTTAGTAGGTCCTCACTAAGCCTAAAAAAAGACTCAGGCAAAGTAATCGGTAATGCCATAAACCTATGTATAAGCTTGGGCAAGACCATCATTTTGTATACGTTTATTCTACCTAACCATTATGTCGTTAATCTGCACCAGGGTTTTACTTCTTCTCTTAAGAGTTTTATTAATGGAGGAAAGTTTGCTGCGTAAAGCTCTTTATGATTTTTTGTAAGGAATACCCCTAGGTATTTTAATGCAGACTCTTCTATAGGGAAAGGAGAAAGTTTTTTAATCAGGTCCTCCTGTTCCCCATTATAGCCAAAAGCAAGAGCATATGACTTATCCTTATTTATTGAGTACCCCGCAATTTTCCCAAAGCTTTCCATGACCTTTGTCAATTCTGGTAGAGTCTCCTCTGCCTTCGTTATATATAGCAGCAGATCATCAGCGTATAGTGATAATTTATTTTCTATGGGCCCAATTTGTACCCGCTTTATTTTCTCATTTTGTCTTATCGCCGATGCCAGGACCTCTAAAACTATATTAAAAAGAAGGGGGGAAAGAGGGCATCCCTGTATGGTCCCTCTTTGCAATAGAAAGGGGTCCGTAAACTCTCAATTAACAAGAAGCCTAGACTGAGGTGTAAGATAGATAGCCGACAACCACCCCAAGAAATTGCCCTTTAGGTCCATCTTTTCTAGCACTCTAAAAAGGCATTTTGTCTCCACAAAATCAAATACTTTCTCCGCGTCTGCGGAGATTATCATGGCAGGGATCTTTTGTTTGTTCAGAGTGTATATTATGTTCATTGCTTTTCTTATGTTGTCTTTGCCCTGTCTACCAGGAATGAAACCAGTCTGGTTTTTGTGTATTATTTCCCCACTAATTGACTTAAATCTGTCAGCCAGGATTTTTGCAAAAATCTTATAATCTGCGTTTAGTAGGGATATTGGTCTGTAGCTACCGCAGTTATCAGGATCCCTTTCAGGCTTTAAAATTAGGGTTATGACAGCATTGTAAAAAATTTCCGGCATTGCTTTTTCTACTAGAATATTATTAAATACCGCCGTAAGGTATGGTGCGAGCCTGTCCATGAAGGCCCTATAAAATTCACTGGGAAACCCATCTGGTCCTGCCGCCTTATTGTTCTTTGCAGCTAATATTGCCTTCTATACTTCTTATGTTGTAATTTCTGCATTAAGAAAGGTCACTTGTCCTGAATTTAATTGGGCAACTTTATCCCCTCTAGGAACTTCGCTATCTCTGAATCACTTGGGTTAGTAGATGTATAAACTCCACTGTCAAATTCCAAAAATGCCTCTTTTATGTCATGTGGCTCTGTGCAATAATTGCCTTTTTTGTTAAAACCCTTTGAATAAGTGCTTTCCTCTGCTTTACCTTGATTAGGTTAGCCAGAGTTCTGCCTGCCATGTTATTATTCTCAAAATAGTGGAACCTTATTTTCCTCAGCTGGTTATTAATCTTATCTATCTCCAGAGTATTTATAATCTCTCTATTCTTAATTATTTTTTATCTTAGCACTTTAGTAGATTTCTGTTTATTTTGGGCCTCCAATTTTTGCAATTCTGCATAAATTTCCTTTTTTTGCTGTCTCTTGTCCCTCATTATTTTTCCATTCAAAGCAATTATGTTCCCTCTAGTCACCGCCTTAGCAGCTTCCCATAAAATGGTAGGCGAGCTGACAGATCCCTCATTATAATCAAAAAATTCTACTAATTTTTTTTCTATTTGTTTCCTTATTTCTCTCCTTATTTCCTATTTCCTATTTCTCTCCTTATTTCTAAGCAAATTTCTGTTTAGTTTCCAATTAAAGGCCCTTCATGGCTGTTCCCCTTGGAGCCTAAATATGGTAGCTACTGCGTTGTGGTCTGTCATTACCACTGGAATTATCAAACTCTTTTACCCTCTATATGCCTCTATTTTATTAATCAGCACGTGATCAATATGTGTGTAGGTGTTATGTATGGCTGAGAAGAATGTATAATCTCTTTCCCTTCCATTCAGAAGTCTCCAGATATCAACCCAACCATACAGATCTATCATCTTATTTAGTTCCTTTTGCTCCCATTTTACCCCCCACCCCAGCTAGAATGATCTAATTCTGTAAAGGTGGCGTTAAAATCCCCTTGGATGATAACCGTGCCCTTAGTCACCTCAGCAATTCTTTTAAAACAATCTTTAAAGAATGCTACCCTCCCTGCATTTGGGGCATATACATTTGCTAATGTCAATTGCCATCCTGACAGCTTTCCCACCAGGCAGAGGAATCTCCCCTCCTCGTCTTTAATAAATTTCTCTAATATGAAGTCTTTGTGCTTGGTGAATCCAATAATAACCCCTGCTTTCTTCTTTCTGCAGCATGAGGCCCACAGCCCTCCAATTCTGGCTGTAACAAACCTGGGGACATCCTTTGCCAGGAGGTGCATCTCTTGAAGCAAAAAAATATCCACCCCTTGTTCCACCATGAAATCCCTTACCCTTTTTCTTTCTGGGGAGAATTTAGGCCTCTAACATTCAAAGTAACTGTCTTAACTTCTCCAATCTTTTAGATTAAAATATGATTTAAAACTGCTCCCTTCTGTGCTTCCAACTGACTCCAGGTCAGCTACGCCTGTTTATTATGTTGATCTGCCCAGCCAAGTTCTGCTCTACCTTATAATTAAGTGCCTTCTCCATGCGAAACTGTTCCTCTTTGTAAACCCTTTTTCTTTTTGTATGCAAATCCTCCCCTCCTCCCCTCCCCCTCTCCCCCCATCTTCTACAGCCCCAAATTAATCCCCCCAAAACCCCTTTCCCTCCCGCTCCCATGCAAGCGGAGTGCTTGTCTTCCCTGCTTCCCATACCTCCCATGTGAGGATCTACTGGGAGTGCTAATACCTAGGGGGGATTCAGACGTTCTGATTTTTGTGAATTTTTTAAAAAAACCAATGTTTCATGCATGTCTGAACACATAAATTCGATTAAATGCGGTCAATATCGCACTAAAGAAATCCGACTTTCAAAGCTACTCAAACCTACCTTTTTGCTGTCCGTTTTCAATAAATCCGCACTTAACAGCAGTGTGAAAGCAACATCGTACTGGTTTTAACTGGTGTGAAATCTTTTCTGATGTGAATGCAACCGTGCTTCCAAGTGCGCTGTTTTACTCCTGCCCCTACCGGAAGCAGTGAGACCAGCTGGAGCCCTGTAGTTGCCTCGCTGGGTGCAGGCTGCAGCCAGCTTCTCCCCAAAAAAGTTCTTCCCCTCCATGTTTCCCCTCCATGCTTCTCCCCAAAAAAGTTCTTCCCTCCAAGGGACTTTCAATCATCTGCCTCTGCCTCTACCGTAGTGCTGCAGCAGTAGCAGCAGCGGGATACCGGAAAGAAACCAGGGAGAGAAGCAGCGCGCCTCACTATGCGAGGGGCTTCTTTCCAGCAGCCTCAGGCTCTCCCTCTTTACTCCCTGATCCCCCCCCCGCCCCCCAGTCTAGAAGTCCCGTGCAGGAAAGCAGGGGGCACCCCCTCCGATCGGACTGCGAGATAAAGCAGAAGGTTGCTACCTTGCAAGCAACGTTCTTTGAGTTGGCTCCGAACATTCTCATAACTGGGTTGTGCATGTTCACCCTATTCAAATAATAGACCACATGATGGTCTCAGCTTCTCTAGTATAAAAAGCACTCTACCCTTCAGAATGACCATTCCTTCCAACCCTTTCTAAACATACAAGGAAAAAAAATCCATGTTGGCTGGAAGGTTGTGTGTTGTGAGAATGTTTAGAGCCATCTCAAAGAATGTTGTTTACAAAGTAGCAACCTTCTGGCTCCCCACAGGCCACTTCCTGTAATTGAACCGCACTGAGCAGCCGGGTAAGCGCGCACTACAAGAAGGTCTGAATGCATTATTTCGCTGTACTTAAAAACGGTATGGCATGCATGTGAATGCAACAGGACTTGTTAACAGCGAACTATTGAGAACCAGTTTTAAAAAATCCAGATAATTGCTGCACGTGTGAATTCGCCCCTAGACTTAAAGAAAGAAAGTCCACGGTGTGCCTTTCTTCCCACCACCCCCAGCTCATAATGAAAACCTCACCTCTTGCCTCCCTTCCTTACCACAAACCAACTGTTAAACTTTTCACATTCCAACAACCCACAACAAATTATTACTTTTTATACTGCTTATAACTGTTCCTATAGTCTCCTCTGTTTACTTCTTCTTGATTATAAAGCAGTTAAGTTCTGTGAGGAACACATTTAGGCCTTTTTCATCTCTGATCCTTCTCACTGGCCCTGGCTGTCTGTGCCACTAAGAAGATCTCCAGGTCCTCAGTAGCATCAAAGATTCTACTTCTCCCATTATCAAAAATCAACATTTTCGCTGGCAACAGCAACCTTGGTTTCAAGTTTCTTTCATTTAATTCTCCAAAGTATTTACTCCACTTCATTCTTTTTCTAACTGTCACAGCCGCATAATCAGGGGCCAGTCTTATATTTTGTTGTTGAAATGACAGCCTCTTCTTAGCTCTAGCTGCCCTTAGAATATCTTCCTTGGTGACAAACATTGCAAATTTTACCAAGATATGGCGTGGAGAGTCTGACTCTTTTTGTGGGGGCATCCAGTCCTGTGAGCCCTATCAATAGGGGCAGAATGAAAATGTACCTCCTCAGGGAAGTTTTCTTTTAAAATGGCCCATATTATTTCATTTATTTTTTCTGCCCCTCCAGCTTCTTTCACTCCAATTAATCTCAGATTGTCCCTTCTCGAACCATTTTCTAAATCCTCACATTTAGCTGACATTAAGGCAGTCTCCCCTTTCCATTTATTTAGTTGTTCTTGAGAGGTCAGGGAGTGATCCTCCAACTCAGATATCCTCTCCTCTGCAGCTTCCACCCTCTTTGCCATCCCCTCCAGTTTTTTGTTGCCTGATTCCACTGCCACTTTGATTTGCCTCATTTCACTTTTTAATTCTTCTTTCATTTGTTTTAGGAGCTTTTTTAGGGTGCCCGAAGCCTCCCGTTCCTCACCTTCAGAGCTGGATGGGGCCTGGTCAGTTTCATCTTCCCGCGCTGTCAGCAATGCTGCTGCCATCTTTTTACCGCCGCTGCAGCTCTCTCCCTCCTGGCCCTTCTCCACGGGCTGATTTTTCTGACAGAATCGCTCCAGAGCATTAGTTTGGGAGATTTTTTGTCATGGCTTATTTATTGCAGCCATTGCCTCGCTAATTAGGGCATTTATTTTCTTTTTTTTTTACTGGTAGGTTTGTTTCTAGAGCTGGGGGAGCAGAGCCCAGGCAACTCCCAGCTGCTAGCCTTGACGCATGCACAGATCCCCTTCTGAGATGATTATTATTAATAAAACATTATAGATAAATAAATATAATCTAAGAGTGATCCGTAATTTGAATGAAAAAGATTCAGTCTGACCACCAGCTGACTGGCCAACTGCAAGCTCTCTCTCTCAAGAACTGAAAGAAAGATAAAATGGTGCATGTGTGGAGTCACCTTTATATATGCCCTGGTCTCTGGAGCAGCAGGCAGCCCCCATCTTCACACCACGTGAGAGAAAAAGCCCATGCTGAGTGAGACACTGAATAAAATAGTTACGCAAAAAACCACAAGTGCTCTCCACTCTCTCCCCCCCCCCTGCAGTTGTTGTTCCACTGGCCAATAGCACACACACATGTCACAACACTCACACACATACACATCCATTGTTCCCCCTCCTGCCCCTTCTCCTGCCCACGGGGCACCAAGGGCTACAGTCCATATAATGTTACTTTTGCTGCCAGTTGCCTCTCCACAGAGCTCCATTAAATTCTGCCCAAAGTGATCCTGGTAATGTGGTTCTCTTTCCTATGAAAACACGGTAGATGACACTCCCTAGCCGCCAAAACTGCATTCTGCCAACTTTTGACCCTTAGAGGCACCGTCTCCTCCTCCTCCTTGCAATGCTTGCAGTCAGAGATGAGTCCCCCTCCCCTACCTCCCCCTTGTGACATGGCCAAACTAATATCAGCATGAGCAGATAGCGCATGCGCAGAGCGCTTGCACATGCGTGGTCTTGAAACGTGCTTCCAACAGGATGTTTGGAGCACTGGAGCGGCCGCTTGACACAGCCACGCCGGGCACTGAATGGATGGATAGCACCGGGACCCCGGGAGAAATGGTAAGGCTTAGTAAGCTTGGTTTTGGGGTGCGGGAGGCCAGTAGGAGTTATTGAAATAGATTTGAATGCATAAGCCAATATTCTTGATTAAAATCTATGGCTGCAGTACTCAGATCGCTTACTCTGGAGTAGTCTCTAGGGATGGGCGAACGCGGTTTGGAGTTAGGCCCGAACTCAGCCTGTTCGGATGACCGAACCCGAACCCGAACATACCGAACCAATATCTATTCCGAAAGTCGAAATGGCGGAACACTTTGGTCAGTTCGGATCATGTTCGGTTGGGTTTGGGTGGCTAAAACATAGTCTACTGTCAGGTCACTGGAAGGCCAAACATAGCAGGAAGGGGAAGTCATCCGACTCAGATGAGGAGCAGACTTCCAGGCACTAGGGGAGGAAGGTGGAGACTGGCTTGGAGTAGCAGCCAGCCCGCCAAATCACCATCCCGTTTCGCCTCAGACCACCGGCTTGGCAGTCTGCGATTGGCCACGGGCTAGGCTGCATGGAGCCAATGGTGCTTGCGCTGAGGCAGGCGCAGCAAGAAACAAAACTGTCTTCCTCCCTCCTTGCTAATACCTTCTGAGATAGTCACTGTTCCTGAACAGCAGGCGTTTCAGAATGCTCCCTCTCTCCCACCATTTCCCAGCTCCCCAATCCAGCCATCCTCCTCCCATTTCACCCATCCAACCCATCTATCCCCATATTCTCATTCATTTATTTATCTTAGCTTAGATAGATTTAGTGGGTTTTTTGTTTTTACGCCCTGTGTTCACTGTGTTCAATCTTCCTTCCTCCCTCCCCCCTCCATTGAATCCTTTCCCCCTCCCATATATTATATTCCATCCCTGATTCCCTTCCCCTGTTATTTCATTTAGACTAGGATTATTAGATAGATTTAGGTTTCATTTAAATTTTGTACCCCTCCTTGTGTTGTGTTTGTGTTGTTTGTGATTCCCCCCATCCCGTATATATATCACACACAGGGATGGAATATAATATATGGGAGGGGGAAAGGATTCAATGGAGGGGGGAGGGAGGGAGGAAGATCAAACCCTACCTCTAGCAGCTGGGGTGCTCATATATATATGAGAGAGAGAGAGAGAGAGAGAGAGAGAGAGAGAGAGAGAGAGAGAGAGAGTGAGAGAGAGAGAGAGAGTGTGTGTGAGAGAGAGAGAGAGAGAGAGAGAGAGTAGGTTAGAGATAGTACAGTTGTAGGAGTTAGTTTAGTGATAGAGATAGCATTTAGTGATTTAGTTTTAGTGTTTGTAGGAGTAGTGTGTACTTAATCCATTTAGTTCATAGCATTTAGAATAGTTATTAGTTAGTAGTAGGTAGATTTAGTGTATATATATATATATATATACACTAATATATATATATATAATATATATATATAATATTTGGTAAAAAATTAAATTATATATATATATACACACACACACACACACACACATATTATTTTGGAGGGAAAAATAGAGAAGGGAAAAAGAGGCCAGTCTGCTTGGGCACGTGCCAGAGGCGAGCGGGGCCGTGCCAGAGGCGAGCGGCATCAGCAGTAGCCAGAGGCAGAATACATCAAACCCCCACCCCCCAAACTCAGCAGGCCTGCTTTAGGGCAACAGGCTTCAGTGGCTCTGCATCGCCTCCTTGCAGTGCCCTCCTCCACTGCAACGCAGGGCACTGGAAGACCTGCAGGACTTGAGGCTGCATCTGCCTCTGCTGCTGGTGGTGCTGGAGCAGGTGCTGGGGCTGCTTCTGATGTTCCTCCAGGGCCACCAATGTCCCCCACTGTGGAGGCGATCCCCAGCAGTCCAGAGCTGGTGGATTCCCCCCCAGCTGCTAGAGGTAGGGTTCGATTCACGGGCAATGTCAGAAGGGAGAGGACCAGCAGCAGAAGCAGCAGCACTAGCAGCTACATAGGGGGGCACAGGGAGACTGCCAGCAGCATGGCGGGCATGGGAAGTCTAGCCTCAGGGTCACAGTACTCCCCTTCACAGGACATCACCGTGATCGCAGACAGTAAGGAAGAGGCAGACACTAGTGCTGCAGAGGAGATGTCTGTACCCAAGGTGTCTGATCCTCCTCCCAGAGCTGCGTCACCAGTGCCACGAACTTCTCCCCCTCCCAGCAGCGCTGGCAGTAGTGCGTCTGCCAGGGCAGGCAATAAGGCAGGAGGGGGGGGGGGAAATTCTCAGTCTGGGATAATTTTAAGCAGGTGCAGGCAGATGATCTCAGAGAGGTGCAGTGCATGCTGTGCAATAAGGTGGCAAAGCGTGGGTAGGTGCTTGCCAACTTTGGCACAACTGCAATGGCCAGGTATCTCAAGGCATGCCACAGTGCTGTGTTACTCAGTGGGAAGGCAGTGGAAGTGGATGCCAGCGGGTTCCCGACTCCAGCGGCCAGTTGCCTGGCTCCTTCAGCGGGCCAGTGTCCTGCACCAACTGCTGCTGCCTCTAGCAGCAGGAGCAGTATGGGAGCAGAACAGCAGCAGGAGCCTCCCCAGCAGTACCATCAGTCCACCATGGAAGATATGGGGTGGGGGGAATCTTTCAAGGCCATCGGCAGGGTGCCATGGCAAAGGCTTCCAGGAGAAAGGTAAGCGCCTGTTGGGTGAGATGATTGCCATGGATGGCCAGCCCTTGTCCATTGTGGAGGACAAGGGCTTCCAGTGGCTGATTGGGTTCCTGGCCCCCAACTTTAAGCTGCCTTCCCACTCCACCCTGAGTCAGACTGTGGTGCCACAGCTCTACAGGGCTTTGAAGGAGCAGGTGAGGGAGAAGCTTGCAGGGGCTGGGGGGGCCACGATCCACTTCACCACGGACCAGTGGTCCACCAGAAATGCCCAGCACGCCTACCTGGCGGTGACTGCACACTAGTGGCAGGACCCAGAGGCAGCGCTCGGCAGTGGCAGGAGGGGACCTGAAGCAGGGTATAGGTGGGCCCTGCTTCAGGCCCAAGTCATGGACAGCTCCCACACCATGAGGAACCTTGAGGCAGCCCTGGACACCATGATGAGGGAGTGGGTCATGGCAGGCACGGCCTTCACCTTGGGGTGTGTGGTCACAGACAACGCAGCCAATATCCTCAAGGCAGTCCATGACAGGGGCTTAAGAGCATCCTTAGCACCGCACACACCCTCCACCTCATGCTGAAGGACGCTCTGGGATTGGGGTAGGAGGGGATTGGGCCAGGCACCCTTAGCTCCCTGGTCGAGTGGGGGAGGAAGCTAGTGGGCTTCTTCAACTGCAGCGTGAAGGGCAGCGAGCTCCTCCAGGAGAAGCAGGCCGAGCAAGGGTCCCTGGTGCACACCCTTATCCAGGATGTCTCCACCAGGTGGAATTCCACCAACCTGATGCTTGAGCGGCTTCTTGGACAGAAAGCTGCCCCACATCAGGTGGAACTGGAGACAAACATTGAGACACCTCCAGGGTACAAAAGGGAGGAATGGGAGATTATATCCCAAACTGTCTTTGTCCTGAGACCATTCCTGGCCGTCACGGAGACATTGAGCAGCTCCACTGCCACCCTCAGCCAGGTGACCCCGCTGGTGCATAGTCTCTGCAGCAGCCTGGATGAGAATCTGGTGGGGGGGGAGGGGGAAGGATCATAGCCCTCAGGGCAGAAGAATGTCTGAAGAGGCGATTGACCTTGCTCTGAAGTTGAAGGCGGGGATGAGTGCTCGCTTCGATGAGCTCCTGCACCAGGATGAATATGTCCTGGCAACCATGCTGGACCCCAGGAACAAGGGCAGCATGGCATGTGAGACTGCGGTCTATGGCATCCGGAAGGTTACGCTGGTGCAGAAGGTCCAGCAGACAGAGCTGGCTATGCAGCAGGATGCCCCTGGGGATGGTGGGATTGGGAGCAGGGACCCTTTCCAGACATCTGGGTCTATCCCTGCCCCCAGCCCTAGTGGTATCATCAGCACCAGCAGCAGGACCCCTATTGCCAGCAGCTCCTCGTGTGTGCAGACCACTCTGGGGAGCATGGGGCCCAGCACAAAAGGGTAAGCAGCGTGGCTGAGGGCAGTGGGGCAGGTGGTGCCCACCCAGAGCTACCAGAGGGAGTAAGATGGAACCTCAGCAGCAGTGGAGACCTATCTGGAGGAGGAGACATGAATAGATCCCAGCAGCGATCCCTTGGCCTACTGGGCCAGCAAGGCCAACGTGTGGCTGGCCCTGTCCAAAGTGGTTAAGGGTATCTTGTCCTGCCCACCAACCAGTGTCCCCAGTGAGAGGGTGTTCTCCATTGTGGGAGACATATGCGCCCCGCACCGCCTGAGACTGGGGGCCAGGTTGGTGGAGAAGTTGCTCTTTCTGAAGGTGAACCTTCTGCTTCTGGAATTCCCTGAGCTGCCCCTGGGTCTAGGGATTGCAATTAGAAAGCACGTGTAAATCCTGCCCTATCCGGGGTGCTAGGGGATGCTAGGGATTTCAACTAGAAAGGCCCTGGCTGGCACGTGCAAATCCTGCCCTCCTTTGGGTGCTAGGGATGGCAACGGAAGATGTGATGCTGGCTGGAGGAAAGAGCCTGCCCTTATTTGGGGGTGCGTAGGGAATGAGATGGTAACTGGAGAGTGGAGACCCTTGCTAGCCTGGCACATGTTTGGGTGGTGGTGCTGCTAGTGCCAGAGCCCCCCACACTACAGTACCCTCTCTCTCTGTGGCAGACATCCGCTGCCACCCACTGATGCCCACTGTTTGTGCCTGACTGATGCCCGCCACCCATGAACCCACCCGCACACCAGTGAGCTTGCTCTAACGGATAGAACCTTTCTTGTCCTTAAAGTAAAAAAAAAGATTACAAACCTGGGATCACCTCCTGAGCCTGCCGCTGGCTCCTCAGCTGAGGAGTCGGACACCACCACCAGAGGTGTAGTAGGGGCAGTGACCTCTTCCTCCTCCTCCTCCTCCCCCACGACCAGCAAGTTGGCCCCCAGCCGGGGGATCAAAACTGCAGCCTTCTTAATTTT
This sequence comes from Sphenodon punctatus, assembly GCA_003113815.1. Taxonomy (NCBI): domain Eukaryota; kingdom Metazoa; phylum Chordata; class Lepidosauria; order Sphenodontia; family Sphenodontidae; genus Sphenodon; species Sphenodon punctatus. The sequence continues at coordinate 1,108,914 of QEPC01004719.1, forward strand.
TTATTTTTTTTTAAACACACACACACTCAAAAAAGTCACCCACACAACACACACCAACACTCACCAACCACCCAAACACACAGCACAGCCAAACCCAACACAAACACAGCCAAAACACACAAACCGAGCAGCCACCCAGTCAAACACACACTCACTAGCCACACAGCTCCGAATGCACTCAAATTTCCGGTTTCCAGCACGATTACGGCTTCCCGAGCTCTCACGATACTTTTTCCTGAATGGTCAAACCTGAACTGAATTGCTGAACCGAAAGGCCAAACATTAACCCGGCGAACCACTTGAATGCACAAACCTGAACGCACGAACTGAACGCAGCCGAACCGAATGGCTGAACCCGAACCGTGATCTGTTCGCCCATGCCTAGTAGTCTCACTGACTTCAGTAAGTGATTTGAGGATTCAAGTCTGTGGATCCTGAATGATCAATGTAGCATACCAAATGTTAAAGAAGATGCAGTGGCGACTATTTCTCAATAGTAGGTGGAATCTGCTTAAGTATTGACTCCAATTTTGAATTATTTTTTTTTAATTGTATCTATGTAATATGTATTATGGGTGAGAACACAAACTCTAAAGAGATGCTGAATATGATTTAGTATCACATTTGTGGTACTTAATGGTTTTTGTAAATTTCAATTTGCATTAGATAATTTATATCAGCATCAATTTACATCAATTTTGCCAGGGCAGTGATATCATTTTATGTCATAAAGAATTAATAATCTGAAATTACCAGGCACTCTTATTAATCATATGGCTTGTTATAAGGACAATGACTCTTATTATCATACACGCAGGACCAAAAGAAACACTAATTGCCTCAGTGTAGAGCAATTATTCAGTGTTTATCAAGACAATGCCAGTAAATGCAGGCTCTTTTTCTATGTGGACTGGTCTGTTTGTTGCTCAGGTGATAACATTCACAGAAGGATCCCTTGTCCAAGCTTGGGTAATGCCAAACACCTGTTTGTACATCTAACTGGTTACTAAAGTATAGTAGAATAAATTAAGTGCCTGTGCTTCACTTTAAATATACACATATACATGAAAATTTCTGTATTGCAATGACCCAAAATATATATCAGTGTATGTGCGTCTTTAGACATAACAAAGATCGGGTGTCAAAACCCCTAAGCACATGTTTGGCTGTTGTGTGTAAGCACCATAACAATCCCAACACCAATTTGGCCACTGGTTGAACATGCAATGTGAACACCATTGCATTACAAGGACAGTTTGCGTGTTCCGGCTGAACACGTGGTTAATGTTATATCTAATGATATCACGTGGTGTGTTAGCAGGTACAACATGGGGAACGAGGCGACAGCACTTGAGTGCTGAGATCGGGTGGTGAGCAAAACACCAATTTGCCCCAAGATGGACTGTGTGTCTAAGCAGCACCACACCGTGAACACAAGGCCAAACCGGTGTTCATATCACAGTCAAAAAACACATTCAGACATCCATTGGCATTATGTCTAAAGACACCCTATATCCTGTGCAGCTCCCATGAAACCTTTGGGTCTGAATGGGAAGATAGAAATCATAGTAAAATTTGAAACAACATGCTTGCTTTGCCTTATTTCTGTGGTCTTAAAATATTATATACTTTAGTTAGCATATTTTCCCTGTTTCTATGCCGAGAAACAGAGAAATAGTAAAATAAAGATAACCTCCCCTTTGGTGAATTTGGCTGTGTGCTACACTTCTGCATCTGTAAGAATTTTGGCTTGGCGGGGGGAGGTGCCTGGCCTGGGCTGTCCATAGGGGCAATGCTGGGTGTTACTAATAGCCACCCTGCTTTTTTAATATTTAAAGTGGGTTCTGTTTGCAGTAGTAACGTAATGTAATTGCAAGTAATGTCAGGGACTGGAGTACACCCAGAGGAGGAGAGAGCCAAAAGAGACCAGAGTCAAGAAAGGTGGCACAGGAATTGAAGAAGTGAATCACATTTACATCCCATTTTAGAAGTTCCAATGGAATAGGAACTGCATTGGAGAATGTTCACTCTTGATAGAAAATGTTAGGGCTGTGGCAAGTTAAGTGGGTGTAAACAGACACAGCCTTCCCGCTCCTGGAGCTATTCCAGGGGTTCACCCCCACATCTGCCAGCCTCCAGCTCTGCAATGGACCCCTTTAGATGGACTGGCAGTTTCCCCAGCTTGGGGTCCACCCGCATGGTGCCACCCTCCCCCCTCCCCCACCATAGAGTTGAGGTTGCTCACTCAACATTCTAAGCTGGTGGCCGAAATGCCATGGTCCTGACCAGGGCAACATCTGGCTGGGCATGGAGCTGCACCATCGGTCCACATTACAAACAGACAGATACCCCACTTTTGCCCATTGCCCTGGGTTTAGCTGGCCCGCTCTGTGTGGCGTGCTCTGGGATGTTCCAAAGTGCTGCTGTCAGGACTCCCCTGGAGCAGGTGCAGCCTGCTCTGGTTTGCACATCTGACATCTGCTGTTCACATGGACAGGTCAACCCAGGGGTGAAGCCGGCTGGCATGGGCAGAGGCAGAGCTGCTGCCTGTCTAAAAGCACCCAGGATGGTGGTTGACATTTGTGGAACATTGTGGGCAACATAACAAGGCATAGTCATTCTTGAAAGTCCGTTGGGGTCCTGGGCAAGGGTAGCAACTGTGAGGCATTAAGGTGTTTGTGAGGGTATGTTTTATGTTAGTAGTGAGGGCAGCACTACGGTGCTGAATTGTGATGAATGAAAAACAGAGCAAAACAATCATCTAAAAAACCCGAGTGGTTAACATTTGTTTTCAACAGAGCTCTGTTTTATTATAAATATCTGTGAAGGTCTGTTTTAATACAGATACAGAGCAGTTATTCCTATTGGCCAGTCTTAGGGTGATTTCAGACGTTACGCAGTCCCGAGTCACCACAGTGGATTCCCAGCGGTGGTGAACCAAGCAACCAACCCCCGTGGTCAACAAAAACCCCAAACAGACATGACGGGAGCGGGACCACGGCAGGGAATTAGGCCGCCAGACCACACTTTGGGGCAGTGCAACAGACGTGAAGCTGATTCCTGGCCATGGTCAAAACACCCAGAAGGCACCGGGGAGGGTCGGGACACAGACATGGCCATCTGAGGGCAAACAAAGCCAGAAGGAACAAAAGGGAATGCCCACACAAAGGAAATGGGAAGGGAGGGGGAGGAGAGAGAAGAACCACCGAGTTACCGCACACAACAGGCACAGAGACAACGAGGGCACAGTGGAACACACAGCACAAACACACGCCCGGGGGCACACATACCCACACGGGAAAGGAAGAGAAGGGGGGACACAGCGGGACAGACAACACACATGGCACCACGGGCACAGGGGGGGCGGGGGGCTCCGGACAGGGCGGCGGGGCAAATGACCCAGGGGCAGAGCAGGACACAGACAATGGCAGGTGGCACCCCAACAACAGCACAGTCCACACGGGCAACCCTCCAGCAAAACAGTCAGTCCGAGAATGGGGGGGACCCGGAAGGTCAGGGCACAGGCACAGAGAGAGGCCAAATGGAACAGGGAGCGGTCCAGAAATGGTACAGGAGGCAAACACGCACCCCAAGCACCAGCGAGGGTGAGATGGAGGGGAGGCAGGGGAGCTGGGGTCGTGCAGACGGTCCAATGTCACAAACTCCCCCCCCTCCACAGAGAAAGTCAGGAGGTGCAGTCCAGGGACCCCAAACACCTGAGGTCACACAGGCATCCAAGGGAGGGGGAGAGGCACAGGAGAGAGCACAGGCATCTGAGGACGGTCAGCAGCACCCAGGGGAGCTGGGGGCGGGTCAGAGAGCTGGACACGGACACTGGAGATGGCAGCCACAGAGAGGAGCACCGGTTTCATGGGCAGGCAGGGGGGCCCACAGAGGGGGCCCAGTGCCACAGGCAGGGTAAGAGGTACCCCGTGATGCTGGCAGCACAGCAACACAGCCAGGGCATCAAGGAGGGAACAGGCAGTGGACCACGGCACCAGGACATGGGAGCTCACAGTGGGGCTGGCAACCAGGGACCGGAAGGCACTGAGGGACTCACAGCCAGCTGGAGGGGTGCACTAAGGGACCAGGGGCCGGGTGGCCCACCAGATGAACCAAGTGCAGCCAATGAAGCATGCCCCAGCGGTACCCCAGCACAGACATGTGGTGGGCGACCAGGTAGTACGCCTCAAATGAATCCTGCATGGAGAGCCGCAACTGCACATCGGAACAGGACCACACACCCGACAGTGCCACCAGCTCTGCCGCAGTGGGCTCAGATAAGCAGAAGTCAGCAGTGGGGGGCCACGGAAGGTGACCCAGCTCCAACAGCCAGTGATACACCGCCCCACGAGAGCGCTGGTACCCACGGACCCTGTGAATGCAGCCACAGTAGGACATGGCCAGGGCAGGGCCCCCCACCGTCAGGCAGACCATGTAGGCATAAAGGCTGTACACAGACAGGGCAGACACGGTCTCCGCCGCAGACCAACCCACATACGAGCACCTCATCTCTGGAATGCGCCCATTGGGAAAGGTAAGCAGTCCCACGTCTCAGCATGCAGCCGGCTATCCCATGCACTTGCCTCATAGCCAAAGTATTATTATTATTATTATTATTAAACATTTATAAAGCGCCAGTAACAACCTGGCGCTGTACAGAACATATAATCAGCTGCGGTCCCTACCTGTGGCTTACAATCTAAAAGACAAGGAGGGGGAGACAAGGAGAGGGGACAGCGGGAGAGACATGGGAGAAGACAAACAAACATTCAGGCGGATGCGAAGTCTCAGGTGCGTGTACTTGGCTTGGTTACAAGGTGGTCGGTAGCAGCAGTCAGCAGAGGAGGGCTGACAGTAAGAGCAAGGGGAAAGACTAGAGGGCATTGGGAAAGGCAGCATGGAAAAGGTGGGTCTTGAGGAGGGATTTGAAGGAGCGGAGGGAGGAGGCGAGGCGGACGTCGGCAGGGAGGGAGTTCCAGGCATGCGGGGCAGCGAGGGAGAAGGGACGAAGGCGGTTGGGCGAGCAGGAGAAGCGAGGGAGAGCGAGGGAGGGGACAGCGGAAGAGCGGAGAGCGCGCGCAGGAGCGCGTAGGGCGATTAGGTCCGAGAGGTAAGGGGGAGCTTGGTCATGGAGCGATTTGAACGTGAAAACCAGGAGTTTGAACAGGATACGTTCAGGAAGGGGGAGCCAGTGAAGGGAGAGGAGGAGAGGCGTCACATGGTCGAAGCGACGGGCAGAGTGAATGACCTTGGCGGCAGAGTTTTGGATCGCCACAAGGGGGGACAGGTGGGAGCGAGGGAGGCCAGCAAGGAGGAGGTTGCAGTAGTCGAGGCGAGAGATAACCATGGCATGAACAAGGATTTTGGCCGAGGAGACAGATAGAAAGGGGCGTATGCGGGCAATGTTGAGGAGAGCGAATCGGCAGGATTTGGCCACAGAGTCAATGTAAGGTTTAAAGGAGAGGTGCGTGTCAAAAATGAAGCCCAAGCTGCGGGCACGGAGAACAGGACGGATGGTGACCCCATCAATGCAGATGGTCAGGTCAGAGGGAGAGGAGGGGGATGGAGGAAAAATGAGGAGTTCAGTCTTGGCCATGTTCAGTTTGAGTTGGCGTCGGGACATCCAGGCGGAGATATCAGAGAGGCAGTCGACGAGGCGTGAGCGGATAGAGGAGGAGAGAGAGGGGGTAGAGAGATAGAGTTGGGTGTCATCAGCATAGAGATGGTATTGGAATCCGTGGGAGGCAATAATTTCGCCAAGGGACCGGGTGTAGATAGAGAAGAGGAGAGGGCCAAGGACAGAACCTTGGGGAACCCCAACCGAGAGGGGAAGGGAGGGGGAGGTCGACTCGGGGAGGGAGACATTAAAGGAGCGGTCAGAGAGGTAGGAGGAGAACCAGTCAAAGACAGAGCCACGGAAGCCCAAAGAGTAAAGCGAGTCCAAGAGGAGCGAGTGGTCGACAGTGTCAAAGGCAGCAGAGAGGTCAAGGAGGACAAGAACGGAGTAGTGGCGCTTCGATTTAGCGACAAGTAGATCATTGGTGATCTTGGCCAGGGCAGTTTCAGTAGAGTGGAGGGGGCGGAAGCCGGACTGGAGAGGGTCGAGGGAGGAGTTGGCAGAGAGGAGGTTCAGGCAGCGGGAGTAGACGACACGTTCCAGGAGCTTCGAAGCAAAGGGAAGGAGGGAGACCGGCCGGTAACTAGAGGGATCGGAAGGGTCCAGGGTAGGCTTTTTGAGGATGGGGGAGACAGTGGCATGTAAGGCCAGAGCTCAGGATCGCATAGGCACCCGACAGGGTGTCCAGGAAGCTCAGGAGCAATTGCACGACTGGGGTATGCCACAGGTCACACAGGGCCATGGTCCCCCAGAAGGTCCACATATGGAGGGCCTCATGGGGGCCGGGCGTTGGGAGCCTGGTGGAAGCACAGCCAGCCATGATCCCACAAGCCAGGAAGAATGACACCACGGACAGGGGGGCCCTCAATCCTCCCACTGTCCCCTCTCCCTGTCTCCCCCTTCCTGTCTTTTAGATTGTAAGCCACAGGCAGGGATCACATCTATTTCTATGTTTTGTACAGCATCGGGTGCATGGCTGGTGCTATATAAATGTTTATAATAATAATAATAAGAAGAAGGCCAAGCGATAAGACCACAGGCCACAACAAGGCATGGCAACAGATCGAGGCATAGGGTGTGGACCCAGCACAGCTGCAGGAACCGAGCACATGAACAGGACAGCCGGCACACTAATCAGGCCTGCAAGGACACAAAGTTGCCAATACAGAGAGATGGGAGGTGATGACAGCAGGAATGCAGCTGCAGTCAGCATGCCCGGCCACACGCTGGTCCATGTGCAAGACCATGGTCAGGGAAAGCAGGTGCACTCAATGGGCAGTCCCCCCACCGCAGCCTGCCTGCCCTGCAGTAGGAGGCTGGGCACACTGGGAGGGGGCCACCCCGGGTCGACACAGGTGCCCCCGCTCGGTCGCCGGGTCGTGACCCGTGGGCAGGGAATCACATGCCCTGGCCTATAACGGGGCCAGCTGCCCACCTGGGGCAGCCGGCACCATGGAGTGGGACAGGTTGGGCACCTGTGGGATGCACCTAGCACTCTCTGACAAATGGTACAACTCAAACACCCATCAGCTGCGCATCCTGACCGCAGAGGGGCACCTGGGCACCTGCCTGCGGGTTTGCATCACCTGGTGCACTGCATGGGCCTGGAGAGCCCACCACGGCTGCAGGCGCTCCCTGGCCTGGCTCAGGGCTCAGCGATGGACCTATGCGGACCAGTGGGCTCTGATCCGTGGCTGGAGCAGGGCCGCTGTGCTCTGCGAGGTGGCTGGGCAATTCCAATGACAGAGGGAGACCATGTGGTGCATCGCCCTGCTCCCAATGTCCATTGACCGGCAGGTTTGGGTCACAGAGCAGATGTGGGGGTGGTGGTCCTAGGTCCTGGCTCAGTGGGACGAGGCCGCCTGAGGGCGCACTTTCGGATGGACAAGCTCACCCTACTGTGCCTTGCAGAGCTGCTGATTCCCTGGCTGGAGCAGCAGCACACCCCCATGAGGACCCCCATCCCCATGGTCGAGCGGGTGGCCATCAGGGTCTGGGCCCTTGCAAAACCCGACTCCTGATGGTTCATCTCCCAGCACCAGGCTGACATGTGCAAACCCTACCGTGCCACCCTGGCCAAGCATATCAGCTGGGAGGCCAAGGACAATGGCTCCCTGTGCGAGCCCATTCCCCGCATCTCTGGGGCCACCCCCTTGGCCGGCCTGAGGGTGCTGCAAAGCTCTGGGAGCTCCCCTCCCTCCCACTGTCTGTGTCCCCAACAGTGTCCTGGGAGGCCTCGGCGTCCTGAGAGACTGGCAGTGGTGGGAGGGAGGAACCGGGACTGGAGGGGCCCCCCTGGGAGGCTGCTCCCTCCAGAGGCCAACAGGGACCAGGAGGCAGATGTGCGACCCCAGATGGCGTGGGGGCAGCTGGGGCAGTTGGGGAGGTGGTGGGGGTACCAAGGGGCTCGGCATGGGGGACTGGGCAGGCAGGGTGCCCGGTGGGGTGGCTGCCATCACGTATGCACTCATGGTGCCAGTGTGCAGGAGCAGGGAGGTCCCCATGTCATGGGACCTATCCATTTTTGCAGAATGCTCTCGCACCATCCCCTTGATGGTCTGTTCCAGTCACCCAAACACCTCTACCTGCCTGCTGTGGTCTCGGTGCTCCCACCTCCATTCCAGGTGCACCTCTGCCTGGAGCCTCTGGTTCCTTGCCTCTGCCTGTTGCAGGGAGCAATCTATCGCTGCCTCCATGTGGTCCACAGCCGCTATCATCTGCTCCCCCTGTTCAGTGGTGGTCCGGACTATGTCCTTCGCCTGGTCCTCTGTCTGGTGCTGTACCCATGCCCGGTGCTCCCTCATCCATTGTACGAGTTACTGCGGCCCCTCTGGCTGCCCTGTAGGGTACAGGGAGGTTGGTGGCTAGGTGCCCATCCCAACCGCCCCTGGCCGGGGGGACACCTGGGGGGTCACGCCCCCCCTGGGTTGGCAGAAGCCCCCCCGGCATGACTCGGGTCCCGCTGCAGGTCTCCCCGGGGGCCTGCCCTCCTCGCCAGTGTGCCTCACCCGGGCCCTCTGGCAGCTTCCGGGGCTATTCTTCACTGGCTTCTTTGCCAACCTGTCTCTGCTGCTGGGGCATGCCATGCCCTGTGGGGGTAGGGGGGATGGTTGGAAGAGGGATGTAGGTTTGGACATGCAGCCCCCTGGGCCCCCGTTCTGTGGTCTAGGGGGTGGGGGGTGGGCGAGGCTTTCTCCTGGTCGGGGTCCCCTTCCCCCACTCGCCTCTGGTCCGTCCCCCCTCCCATCTGCCTGCTTACCCTCGATGTCTGTCTCTGATCCCTCCGAGACCTGCCCCTCCATATTGCTGGTGTCCCCCTGTGATCACTGGCTGAGAATGACCAGTGTGCTGGCCTCGGAGTCTCCCGGTGCGGACAGGGGGTGGGGTCTCTCCGGGCTGCTGCCGGGGGGGAGGCTTCTGTCCCCGAGTTCCCAGGGTGCTCCTCCTGGAGTCGGTGCCTTCTTGGGGGGCGGTGAGGGGAGGGGGTACCTCAGCCTGTTCCCTTCCCTGGACCATAGCACTCCCCACAAGGTGCGGGGCAACTATGGAGCCCTTCATGTGGCGTATGCGGTCCAGGGCATCATAGTAGGGGGCGTCCGGTCTCCATGCCCGGACTGCTGGTTGTTGTCCCGTATGACCTTGTACCCCCTCTTGAGTTCCTTGGCCTTCGACCGGCACTGTGCCACGGTCCTGTGATGCCCCGCCGCCTCCATTTCCCGCACCATCTCCTGGAACACATGCTCATTGCACTGATTGAGCACAAGCTCAAGCTGATGCTCCAGGGTCCCCCAGATGCAGATGAAGTCCTGGGTCTCCCTGTGCTCCCATTGCCCCCCTCTGCAGTAGGGCCTTCTCCCCCATGGACCTTCTGGTTCCTCTTCCTCCTTGTCCTGCTCCCCCTCGTCCTCCTCTGCCTGGTGTTCTCCCCTCTCCTCTGGGGGCTTGGGCTCCTGGGTCCGCTTCCATGTCTGTGGGACAGAGGGGGGTGGGGTTGGTTGCTGTTCTTCCCCTGTCCCGTGGCCTGCTCCCTTCCCCCCCTCCTGCCGCCCGGCCACCCTCCCTCCATGGTGCCCCTGTGCCACCCGGTCCACTCCTCTTCGGTCCCCTTACCCGTTTCCTGGGTGTCTCCTCCCCCGGCCCGGTCGTTGCCCCTGGGTCGGCCTGTCCCAGCTGCTGCTGCTGCTGCTGCTGCTGCTGCTGCTGCTGTCCCTCCTCCCCCTCCATGTGCAGCATGACCACCTCCTCCGCCTGCGCCTCCTCCTCCTTCTCCTGCCTTGCTCTCTCTCCCACCGCTCTCCTCTCCCTTCTGCCTCACTCCATCATGCCACATTTCCCTGCTGCTGTGAGCCCTTTAAATCTCCCTCCCAGGGCCTGTGTTGTTGCTGGTTTCTTGTCAGCGACACTGCATGCTTTGTCCCCAGCTGGGAATCATTTTGGTTGATTCCGGCTGGTGGTTGCCATTCAGACGTTAGGTTTTTTTGTTTCCTGTTGGGAATCGCTTTGATCACGCTTCCGGCGATGGTCCGATTGACCGTGGTGAACATCTGGTGCCCACGTAACAGATGTTCAGGGTGCTTTGGCCCCGCTGCGGAATTGACCATGCTTCACCGTGGTTCACTGTGATCTCGTAACGTCTGAAAATACCCTTAGTAGTTAGAAATATGGGTGTCTACCAATGCTTGAATGCCGTGGATAGATGATCACCCATTCATTCTTCATCTTATCAGAACCTTTTGCTCTCATTTCGAGCTACTCTGTGAGCAGGAGGGGGCAGGGTAGAAAAATGGTGAAATAAACAAACAAACAAATAAATAAATATGACAGCATGCTCCTTGTAGGGTAAGAAAAGACCCCCCCCCACACTCCATTTTTTCTGACCAGAATATAGCCCTATATTAGGAATGGACAGATTAAAAAAAAAATACAGCATGGAAGAGAAGAGCCTTTTTCAGTGAGTGAAAGGAAAAACTCTCACTGTTGTTTTTCATGCCCTGCTTTAATTCAGACTACCTTTGGGATTTCCATGCAGTTTTCTGTAAACTGGAGGAAGCTGTACCACCCGCAGATTTTGAAAAGAGCCACCAGAGACTAATAGCATGTTGTTTGCATCTGCTTCATTGCGTAGCTAATGACCATGTAAATAATGCTTAAGTCTACAGTCTTTTTCACACTGTGTCTTTCAAGCTGCCAGGTCTGTAAAGCGTGCCCCAGCAGCCCCCTTTGCCCCAGGAAGAGGCTTTCTTTAACATGTCAAACTGGAAGTTTTTAATTTTCACACTACGATAAAGTATTTGAAACCTTTAATAGGTGAACTTCTCAATCATTACACTTGCCCTCCTCAACATCATACTGAAGGCTTATTGGGTCCTGAGCTAAGCTGAAGTGTTTGATTTGAATAACAGCTAGTATATCACATACTATGCATTTCAAAATCATACAGAATGTGGTTATAGAAAATCTTTCTCCCCCACTTCGGTCTGTTAAATAAATATGGTCAAATGCCTAATCAGTTCCAATGGGATTATCCTGATATTTATTATTATTATTATTATTATTATTATTATTATTATTATTAACAAACATTTATATAGCGTCAACAGTGTACCTGGCACTTTACAAAGTAATAAAATAGACACGGTCCCTGCCCCTAGGGCTTACAATCTGATATCCCACAGTCTGTATACTACAAACGTGTATACATATCAGTAAACAATTTGCTGAGATTGGTTACATTGGCTTCTCTGGGACACAGTTACTGCATTTGTAATCTTTGCAGTCTCTCTATAGTTGTTTCTCCCTGGGCTCGGAGTCTGGTTCATGTCTCTCAATTTCCACCTCCAGTTTGAGTCATTGCCACTATATTTGGTGAGAGTCTGCCTTGATATTGCACTTTTTAATGAGTGAGGTTCTGCTAGTGAATCATTCTGTGCAGGGTCTCTAGAATCCCAGCTTGCAAGGTAAAAATGATGTGTCTTTACAGTGACTTTGGCACTGATGTTCTAGGAGCTAGTCTTTCAGAGACTTAAATTTATGGTCACTGGTTGTATTTGGTGAGAGTCTGTCTTGGTTTTGCACCTTTTGCTGTGGTGACGAATCTGTTGGTGCAATCAATTTGTTTTGGAATACCTTTTAAATAGATAATTTTTTTTGTCCCTACCATACCCCTATACACAATGCACTATTCCACAAAATGTACATAAACTAGCACATGAATGCTTAATAAGGTTTCCACCCCTTTAGTAAAATTCTGATTGTGCCATGGCCTAGTTCAGGGAGCTGTTATGAAACTCCAGGATGCACACAGTGACTGCTGTACAGGCACAGCTCTGCTAAAAGCCAGCGGGCCCCTTGTTGTGCTCCCTCTAAGGAGAGACAAAGGAGGGAATGGCTGCACAGCCTATTTCAGCAATTCCTGCTGTAACAGGAGCAGAGAGCTGGGCTGCTGGACCAGTGGGAAAAATAGCCAGACCTGGCTTAGGTTGCCCTTGGCAACGGGGCTCAGCAGGCAACCCATGAGCACAGCAGCCTGCGAGGGCCTTCCTCTGTGATGGGAGGAGCTTCACTGCCAGCTGGAAGGCTCCCTCCTTATTCCGAAGAGGGAGTCAAGAGCCTCAAGCCCCCACACTCCCTCCCTGAGGCACTGTCGTTTTGTCTGTCTGGCTGCCTTCGGGGCCAGAAAGGAATATTTACAGGAGACTTATATTGGCCATCACGGTCTCCTGGTTTTCGCCTTCCTCACAGGGTCTCTCCAGATATTTGGTTCATTCGGTTTGTAGGTTGACAACTGGGAAGTGTCTTGTTGCTGTCATATTACATTGTCGCACTCTTGCAGGGATCCAGTACTGTTATGCTGTTAGATCTCCTTAAGAGAAGGGGAAGTGACACCTGGTGCAGAAGCAGGGCATGGTAAGCGTAAGAGTAGCATTCCTGGTAGAGGTGTTTTCAGATGGAGGCCAAGGACAGACACAGTCCTTAATCCCTTGGCACCACATCCTTACTCCATTCCAGAAAGGACACTGCCCCCTTCAGTCACAGCCTCCACCTGGAGAGCAAAGGGGAGATGTTGTTTGTGTCTGGCACTGGAGGGCACATCCAGGCGAAGTCCTGTCAGCTATGTTATAAACCGTTAGTGGGTTGAGAGTACTGGACCCAAATTCCGTAGAGGCAATTATCCCACCTAGCCTAATTATAATTTGAATAAAGAGTGCAGTCATTAAAATCCAATACTGAGTCCTTGTTTCATTCCGGATGTGCCGACAAAGGGGAAGTAGCAGCACTGTGCAGCATCAGCATCTGCTTACAAGACCTGATCCTGTGGGACCCCCTCATTCCCTGGGTTCTGGATTGGCCCCTGTGGTCAGCCGGGAGAGCCCTTCTTGAGGTTCCCTGGGTATCCTGGATGGCTACAATGAGGAGGGTATTCTCGGTGGCTGCTCCAAGGCTGTGGAACTTCCTTCTGGTCAAGGTTAACTTGTCCCTGGACCTCCCCTCCTTCCAACAATACTGTAAGACCTGACTGTTCTGCTGGGTATTTGGTTAGGGAAATGGGTAGTGGGTGGAGGTAGGGTCGGGGGTGGTGGAATTTTTAAGGTCTCCTGATATTTATGATTGATATTTTGATATTATGATGTTTATGATGTTTTAGTGTTTTTATGATGTTTTATATTTCTGTTTTGAAATTTTTATGTTAGCCGCCCCAAGCTGCCTGGGGCAGGATGGGTGTGGGATAAAAGTTGTAAAAATAAATAATAATCCTCCTGTCCTTCCCTCCCTGATAATGAGAGGTTCCTCTGAATCGGATGGTAGTTGGTTCTTCACCTTACAAACCCTATATACTCTGTAGGTGACTTGGATGGGAGGTTTAGCTCAGGGCTCCCACATCCCCTAGTCTGTCTCTGTTTTTATATTTTAATCCCCTCTGCACCAATTTAAAACTGCATTCCTAAAGGATAGTTGCATGTAGGCCACCAGGAAGAATACTTTACACTAAGTTCTGTAAATGATTGAAAATAGCTCAAAGTTTTTCTTTTCTATTCCAATCTTGGTAAAACAGCTGCTGAATGAATTTAAAAAGGAGTTGTTAATAGGCAAACCAATATCAATAAATCCCCATTTGAAAAAGCTTAGATTGGATAGTGTACAAGAACTGTGGTCTATCAACCATGGAACATTAGTCAGTAATGCTTGAAGATAGTCTTAGAGAGCACAGAGCAAAACTGTCAGCTTTTCTTTAAGGGTGGCCACATTTGCCATGCTTCAACTGACAAAATATATTTTGCATTTAATTTAAAACTCTGCTCCAGTAATATAAAAGGGCCCTTAATATTGCATTAGTGCAAAAGCAGTGAGCATCCAGTTCAATAAAATGGATTTTTCTGCTTTACAAATAAGATAAGAAAGTAGATAATGTGCCATTTACAACTTTTGTTATATGAATAGAAAATCTAGTCTGGCATGTGTCTGCTCTTTATTCTCATTGTAGAATGAAATGGAAGACATCTAGGACCTTCCATTACTTCCAAAATTCATTTGTAAGTTTGCACTATCCAAGTTCTCATAACTCAGCTAAATGTTCCTAAAGTTCTCTTTACTTATTAAGGATCCCCAGCAAGAAGAGAGCTAGGGAGGTAGCACAGAGCCACAGCCTGATGTAATGAGCTGACATCTTATACCGAGGTCCTTAAACTGCGAGCCAGGAGAACTAGTGGAGTGCAGAAGGGACCTCTTTCATTTTTGTTTGAAACAATACATTTGTTTTCAGGCTTTCATTAAAAATCAATTCACTTTGTAATAATTTTGTACAAAAAACTGTTAATAAATAATAATAATAATAATAATAATAATAATAAATAATATAAATAAAAAAATCATTAATCATTACTCATTAATCATTAATTATTAACAATAATAAATAAAAACATACCTGCATATGTGCAAAATAGCTGCCAGACAGTTCTGTGCAGGAGTGCCCTTTTCCAAAATGGAAGTAGCAGCATCGCCACCATGTTGGAAAAGGGCAGCCAGCCTGCACATGTACAGTAGCCATTTTGTACATGTGCATATCATCTGCCCTTTTCCCAAATGATTGTCATGCTGCTGCCACCATTTTTTAAAAAGGCATGTCTGCAAAGATCTGTTTGACAGCCATCTTGCACATGTGCAAGGATTCTATTGATGATGATGATGATGATGATGATGATGATGATTGATGATGAAAAAGAATGAAAGCAAATGAATGTCATTTGCTTATTCACTCATTTTTGGGTCTTTAGTTACTAAAACAAATGGAGAATCCATTTGCTTTGTAACTAAAAAATGAAAACAAATTGCACACCCCTCATCATGACTGTAAGTGAGGTTATGTCTTCTGCGGATGAGGCGATGGTCCCATTTATATTTTATATACTAGGGGTGGATTGAGAGCCCCATGTGGTTCTTGGACAGTTCAAGCGTGGCTCTTGGCCAGGGCTTCTCCTGGAGCCCAAAATCTCTTAAACTTGTGTCTCAAATAATTGCACCTAAATCTCAGCAGCTGAGAGTAAACACAAAACTATTCTTACAACAAGAAAGGATCTAGAATGTGACATTCTTCTTTGTATCATATCTAGCTTTATAAAAAATCTCATCATCTACTTACATCTTAATGCAATCATGAATTTAAATTATCCATATCATCTCATTATATGAATTCATTGTTCAGTGAGAATAATTTCTGACAGAATTGAGTTTATTTATTTTTTTGCCTGAGTGTTAATTCATCTGTGATTCATAGGATCCTCATGTTCTGAATTGAGCCGAAAGGAGTACCCTCCAACACAGACATACACATCACAAATACAGTATCCAATTAAAATCGGTAATACCGAGTACCGATTGATAGTTACCAATTCCGTTATCAGAATTCCATTACCAAACTTCTGAAGCATGTGTTATCACCAGAGGAGGCATACTAAGTGAAGCTGGACTATTGATCTGTTCAAGGACCTGCTGCAAGGAGTAACTGTGGCAGAGCCACTAGGCAATAGCGATCATAATATGATCACATTTGACATAATTTCTCTAGGGAGAAAGATAAACAAAAGTACAGCAGTAGCATTTAACTTTAAAAAGGGAGACTATGACAAAATGAGGAAACTAGTTAAAAAGAAACTAAAAAGACCAGTTGCAAGGGCTACAAGTTTGCAAGAGGCATGGAGACTGTTTAAAACCACCCATCCAGAAGCCCAGATTAAATGCATCCCGCAAGTTAAAAAAGGAAGCAGGAAGACCAAACATCTTCCACTGTGGTTAAATGGGGAGGTGAAGGAGGCTATTAGAGCCAAAAAGCAGTGGCGGCTCCCCCTGCAGGTAGTTTGGGGAAGTGCCCCCCGAAGCACTGCAGGGGCCACCGTCGCGGCAAAACTGTTTTTTTTTTAAAAAAAAAAACTGTGCCGCCGCTTATGACAGCTACAGCAGCCTCTGAGCTGCTGCAGAGGCTGCTGTAGCTGTCACTGAGCTTGTTCTCCCTTTGGGGACCCACCCACTCTGCTGGGAGAGGGAGTGGGTCCCCGAAGGGACAAAAAGGCTCAGCTGCTCAGCCGCCCAAACTGTTTTCCTATGGAAAACGCAATTTGGGCAGCTGAACTCCTCCGTCCACAGCACGCATGGGACGTGCTGTGGAGGGAGGGGCAAAGTCTTTCCATTACACTCAATTGGCACAATGGAAGATCTCGCCAGGGTGGTCGCGCTGACAGCCCTGGTGAGATAGCTTGACTCGGGGGATTGATGAAGGGAAGAAGTGCTTCCTCCCTGCCTCAGTCAGTCCCCTGAGAGTTTCAGTGTGCCTGCATGCTAGTTCCCGCTCCCGCTGCCTCCTGAAGGAGCAGTCAGAAGCTGAGAAAAGTAGCCTGCAGCTAAGCACTGACTGATCCCTCCCCCCCTGCATCCACCCCCCCAGGTGCTGAGCCTGTTTCCCCCCCCACCCCGTACCC